>PVKS010001201.1:0-150000 GCA_004027875.1 Aplodontia rufa
GGAGTTCTCTTTATTCTCTGGAATATCTATATGACATATTGTCTAGACAGCAATTAGAGCTTATAATGAACTACCCCTTCATTATTGTTAAATGTTTATGTCTGCGTGTTTGGTCTATCCAGCTATATTCTGTGTGCTTCTTGAGTAAGGAAATTATGTCTTCATATTCTCTCAGCATGTAGACCAGAATCTTCCCAAATTGCAGCACTGATCCCCCAGGTTTATGTTTTTAATTTCATGTGCTTTGGAAGAAAGGAAGCTTTGCCATGCTGATTCCTATGTGAGGCGAATGACATGAACTCTTGGACATCTCTCCTCCTCTACGTGGGGTTACGCGATTCTCTGGACCACTGAGCACTTGGGGCCATGTTGCAAACGCACCACCCCCAAGCCATCCCCCACTATGTACCCCTCCGAGTCTAGTCTGGTGTTGATCAGTGTGGAGTATGAGAAGTCTGGTTGTTCTATACAAAAATTACAACTGCTTCCTCTTCGATGGGGCCATTTAGAATGAGCTTAGAAGAAAATCGGATCCAGCCAAAGTCTCGCTGTGAATGATACACAAGGCATTTTAAAAATGATCCCCAGAAAACTGCCTGTTCTTTCCTCCTTGGCAACTTTGATCTGGATGTATATGGATTTTATTAGTTTAAAACAAAATGCATTCACAGAGCCCCAACTTGCCTTGCTATTGATTTCAAAGTGCAGACCACATAGATTTGATGTAATATAAGTAATCCTATTATAATGTTTAGGAAACTTGAGCTAATTTGGGCTTTCTGTCCAAACACATTACAGAAACTGCCTCTTCCTCAACATAGTTTACAAGACAATGTTGCCTTGAGCCACACTTTCTGCATAGCCCCTGTGGGAGCAAAAGAGGCCATTCTTGACATGCCTTGGAGATTTATTCTATAATGAGCTTCAACAGTTATTTCCAAGAGCCCAGGGCTATTGATGGAATTTTGATCCACAGTCTAAAGATCTTGAGTAGAAAGGCTCCAACCACCGCATTTTATGCATTGTTACTTAGCTTGACTACGTCATCAAATCCTGGTCCTGGTGCTTTGCCGTTAGCCCAAGTTGCACACTGATCAGTAAGTTGAAGGCTTAGCACTTTGCCCATAAAAACTGCACTTGTACTAATACCAGTAACATGGGCAATGTACTAGTACTCCTCCCAGCTCTGTTTATAGAGCTCTATGCTAGGCACCATTCTTAGACCAAGTACTTTGTTGAAGATCAGATCATGTTTGATTATACTGCCTTCTGAGGCTGTTTCTTAAAATGATGTTTTGAGGGCTGAATTGTTGCCCTATTAAGGACAAATGATTTCTAGGAGCTTGTTGAAACTTAGTCCCATGGTTAAATAAATCTTTTGAAATCAGTTTTAAAATCTTTGGTACTGATTACCTTTCTATGTGTGGAAGGATGGGTGTTAGTAAGGGGCTCAGGGAGCTAGATATGTTGAATCTCCTTATCTAGACAATGTTAAATGGGAGTAAACTTACATAAAAAATTCTTTAAGTTGTATACTTAAGATGGGAGCACTATATTCAAAAGTTAAGTCTCTATAATAGATTTTTAAAGTTAAGAATTAAAATGCCTTAAAATGGTGACTTCATTTTCATTCAGTTAAAGATTAGTTTCCTGATTTAAGACCTTCCTTCTTTTCTAGTGTAGTATTTTATGCTACAAATCTCCCTCAAGCATTGCATTAGCTGCAGTTCCTATATTTTTGATGCACTGTGTCATTCAATTCATTCACTTGTGAGATACTTAGTAGTGTTATTTAACTTCAAAATAATTGAAAACTTTTCCAGAATTTTCTACATGTAATTTTTAATTTACCACTTTTATGGTTAGCATATATACCCTATATGCCTTCAATTCCTTTAAATATGTTTCATGGCACAGAATAGGATCTTTATTCCATGCTTAATGGCTTGAAAAGAATCTGTATTCTGTTGTTGTTGAGTGGAATGTTCTAGATGCTAGTTATGTCAAGGTGGTTGACAGTGTTGTTCAGGACTTTTATGTCCTTATTGAGTTTCTTCCTATAGTTTTTTTCAATTACATAGAAATATCAGTCTCCAACTCTAATTGAATTTTTGTCTTTCTCACCTTCTGTTTCTATCATTTTCCTTCATATATTCTCAAGACCTGTTCATAGACGCATAGGATCACTATGTCCTCTTGATCAACTCTACTATCATTAAGAAATAGCCTTTTATAGCCCTGGTAATGTTCTTTGTTTGACATTCGTATAGATGACTCTAGCTTTCTTCTGATTAATAGTCTTTTTCTTTCAATTTTAATCGTTTTGTGTCATTATATTTGAAGTGAGTTTCTTGTAGGCAGTATACAGTTTGGTCTCATTTTTTGATCGAGGATGATAATATTTCCTTCAATTGCTATTTAGACTAGCTTCTTTTAATGTGATTACTGATACTGTTAGGTTTAAACATACTGCTTTGATATTTGTTTTCTAATTGTCTTAGCTTTTCTCTTTATATTTTGTACTCTGTGTCTATCTACTTTCAGGTTCAGTGTTTTTACAATTCATTTCTAATTCTATTGTTGGCTTATTATTTATAGACATTTGAAACACAGTGGTGGCCTGAGAACCTATAGTGTATGTATTTAATCCATCATAATTTACCAGCAAATAATGTACAGATACAAATAAGGTGTAAATTCTTTGGCCAACATATTGTCAGTTCCTAACCTCTCATCTTTTCTGCCATATATGTCGTATGCTCCTTATGATATAAATCTGTGAGAGATTATTACTGTTTTTGAGTTAGATAACAACTTTTAGAGTGATTAGAAATTTTCAAATTTTTCAATATTAACTTTCATTTAACCATTTGTAGATATTTTCATTTCTTTATTAATATTCAAATCTACACCTGCTGTCTTATTTATTCTGCCTGAATAACTTTTTTAGCATTTCTTGTAATTCAGGATTATTGAAAATGAATTTTCTAAGTTTTTTTTTTTTGCCTAAAAAAGTCTTTATTTTGACTTCATTTTTTGAAGTATAGTTTCAGTGAGTAAAGAAAACAAGATTGACAGTTTTGCTGTACTTTCATTTTCAACTATTTAAAAATGCCACTCTACACTTTTTTGGCTAAGGTACTTTCTAACAAGAAGTCCCTGCTGATTCAGGTCTTCGTTTCTCTGTTTATAATGTAACTTTCTTCTCTAAATGCCTTCAGGCTTGCTCTTTATTTTCAGTTTTCAGAAGCTTTAATGTAAGTGTTTAGGGGTGTGTATATGTGTGTCAACACTTGCTATTTATTCTTGGGGGTCTCTGAGATTGTTAGAGCTGTGTTTTATATTCTTTTCTTATTTTTAGAGTATTCTCAGACACTCTGACCTGTGCCAATGCTGCGTTCTGTCTCTTTAGAGGACTGTTCCTTAAACTTTGAGTCTATTAGCCTTTCATCTTCAGTTCTCCCATATGCAGAAGCTAGGGATGAAAAGGTCAAAGGTTGGGGTGCATCTCCTAAAAATTAAAGGGAGAAGTTCCCTGAGGGATTCAAGAAAAATTATAATGTTAGAGTTCATCTAGATTTTTCTTGTCTGAGTGGATGCAATACACTTTCTTAGAAGGGAGGAAAATTCTGCTTATTCTTTGAACCAGAAACTTCAAGTCAGTATCAGGTACATAAAACTCTCAAAACTGTGAAGGTTCTAAGAATTTACCGTACTTACAAATGAACAAGGAAGCTTGCTCCTGTTTCTAGGAAATTGGAAAAAAATGCACACTTCTTCTGGGACACACAAGTTCAGATTGCTACTCAGAGATTGGAATATTTAAAGCATCATCCGCTTCTGTGTCTGCTTCCCAAGCACCAATTCCCAGAGCTTAATAAGAAAAGGGTCAGGAGAAACCCACACACGCAGTAGGTCAGGTTCCAGGGATCCTGGAAACCACAATCTATACTGGCAGTGAGCATGTCTTCCCTTTGCTGTAGAGGGAGACACTATTTCTCTTTTCCAAGAGTATTTCCTGTTCAAATATCCTTGAAGACACAGTGCAGCCCAGAGGGCTCCTAAAACAGACAAACTGTGAGGGAGAGATTTACAAAAATTGTCTCCCAACAGAAACAGGATCTCACGGATCAATCCACTTTAATCACAGGTGATTTCACTGTATTAGTAAACAAATTCTATTTTTGTGTTCCAGCACGCATTTCCATTTTTTAAGTAATACTTAACGGTAGGTCTCTCATGAACAAGCCAATGTGCCAGTTACTGGAGCTATCAAGGTGACTGAAATTAATAGGGTTCCCATTTCTCTCAGTTGATAAAATCATTGGAAAATTTCAGGGACTTGCTAATCCATGCAACGTCTCAGTGGACTAAACTGCTAGTGATGGCATAGTTCAGATGTTCAAACCATAATGCACGAGTGAATTTACATCACTTTACTATAAAAAATTCCTTCTCTTATGAATATGTAGGAATTTAAATCCTTGAAGGTGAATTTAAGAAGCAATTATTATGCTGTTTCCCCTGGTGCTCTGCTATAACTTCCTATTTATTAACTATGCAGGTAACATGAGAAGTGTGTGTGTGTGTGCGCGAGCGCATTAATTTCTTTTAAAGGCGTTCTCTAACCCCCCATATTATTTTCTTGGAAAATGATAGTTCATTCTGCTTTTTCACAGCAAGGTAAAATGGCCTGATAATTTCATCTGGACGCTTGCCACGTCAAAGTTTCAAACCATTAGGCATAACATGTAAATTCTGATATTTTATCACCACCAACCTTTACAGTTCATAAAATAGATATGGCACTTCCGATTTCTGTATATGAAGGTGAGAGATAATAAAACTAGGAAAGTTTGGATTTTCAAATGACTTGGAACCACAATCATATCCTGAATACTATTTTTCACCACGTGTCCTTTTCAAAACAGACACAAGATGTACTCTCTTTTTTTTAATTGCCAGGAATAGGAATATGATTGCATTTCATTTCTGACAAAACATCACGTGGTTATCTGTTCCTATACCCCCCTCCAAAAATAATGCCTTTGATTTTCTCTTTGGCTTTTAAATTCCATACACAACACATAAACTGTATTTGTTCATTTGTACCTAAGTTACATATCCCAAGTAGATGTTTCTGTTCTGAGTTCCAAGGTGCCCAAGGTGTGGAGGTCTTTGTAAGTACTGACCTCTGAACTTTGGTATTGTGTTTTACCAGTGCTCACTGGGGGAAGGACCAAAGGTCAACTCTAAAATCTATGTGTGCTGCTTGATTTAAATTTGAAACTTGGCACTCTGTACCCTTCTGGGTCTGATTATTATTCTTGGAATGCAAAAAGGTACATGTTTTGTAATTCCCTGAGGAGTCCCTCTATGGCTTTTCCAGAACCCAAATCTGAACTTACATTCAGGGCTATGTTCCAAGGCCAAAAACTCACTTTTTAGCAGCTCCCAAATAGATAAGTGCTATTTTTGAAATCCATACAGACTTCCTGTCTACTAGGGTCTATTGAATGGTCCTTATAATGACTACAGAAATACACTTGGTGCATTTGTTCTTCCCTTGCTGCTTAGAGGGCTCTGATTTCCACCCAGAACACAGAAGCAATCCTGGAAAGGAGAGCTAACTCATTTGCAGGTGCACTTTATTTATCAGTTCTGAACTTCCATAGCGTCTTGCACATTGTGAATAGTAATAGGATGGCACCCGTAACCACCTATGCCGCCTGGCAGAAGGAATAAAAATAAAATCCATGACCAGCCACAGTGGTGCACGCCTGTAGTCCAGACAACTCGGGAGGCTGAGACAGGAGGATCGTAAGTGGGAAGCTAGCTTCAGCAAATTAGCAAGACACTCAACAACTTAAGCAAGATCTTGTTACAAAATATAAAATAAAAAAAGGACTGAAGATGTGATTTTGTGGCATGGCCTGGGGTACCAAAAAAGAAAACAAAACAAAAAGAAGGAAAAGAAATATAAGTACATGCTCTAACATTTGCAACTCTTATGTTCTCGAAGGAGTAGGATAGATTGAAGGCAGGGAAATCAAGTTACACCTTAAGTGTAATTGGAAGGCACATCAGAACAGCATTCTAGTTCAGCTGAAACTGAACTATTCTAAAAGATCACTTGGCTTACATCTTTTACAACTCACTGATTTTAGAATACTGTTACTTATCTGAAACTTGCCTACCCTGAGACTCCTATTGAGAGTATAAGCGAGAGTCATAAAATAACAAGAGGCACTGCTATGAGCTAATGCAACCTCAGAATGTTCATGCACCAAAACCCAAGAAGCTGACTCAGGGGCAAAGCCCCTTCAAGATATGTTTGTTTGTAGTTCATGCATAATGCTTAAAACTAGCGATCTTCACTTGTTTGTATTGGTTAGCCTGGTTGCCATAACAGATACCATAGATTAGGTGGATGAAACAACAGAGCTGTATTTCCTTATAGTTCTGGAGTTTACAAGTCTAACATGAGGGGGTGGACAGGGTTGGTTTTATTCTGAGGCCAACTTTCTTGGCTTGGTGATGGTAGTAATCTTTGTTAGCTGTGATCGTTCTTCCAAGCATGCACATGACTGTGTTCGTATCTCCTCTTCTTAGAGGGGGACTTATAAGAAGACACTGGTCATTCTGTCTTTGAATCCACTATGTCACTGGTCACATTGGATTTGAGTCCACCCTAAAGACCTCACTTTAACATAATTAACCTCTTGAAGCATCTTACCTCCAAATAAGATAACATTCTGAGGAACTGTGGGTTAGGAGTTCAACATATAAATTTGGGGACGTGGCACCATGTAGCCCATAATATTGGTCAGGGCAGGTTTGAAAATGAAAATAGAAACTGTGACTAAAGAAAGACAAAGCATTAATTAAGGAGTAACAAGCCGTCGCCCAAAGGAAAGAAAAGAGATAGCAAGTTTATTTTGAAATCTCCTATGTTAAAAACTGCTGTAAGCAACCTTCCATGTCTCAGCAGATCTTAAGATCATCTTGATCTAACTGCAAAATTATAACTAAGACACCAATAAAATGTGAAATGTTCATCACAGGAAAGTATCATGCTCCAGAAAAAGTTGGGAGCTAAGTGCTAACACCATCATGTGAACAAACCACTTAAACTTCCTGAGTGCTTTCACATTGTTGTCTTGAGAATAAAAGTAGGTGTGCAGACATCAGAGATAAGAAAGTCATGAACAGGTAAGTGATTCATAAGCACTAATGTCTTCCATGGTGAATAAGATTTTAGATCCAACAAGAAGGCATGAAAATATGTATTAAATAGGATTTAGAGCTACATGTCAAATGATTAAGGAGGAAATAAGTGAGTTTATAATAAGATATATCCTCAGTTATCTGGAAATCTTAGTTTTTAAAATTACAAGGCCCAGTTAACACCCATGGCTTCCCTAAACTAAGGATTATTGGTACAAAATTTACTTAAGGTAGGACAAAATTGTTTGTTAAAATAACCAAATGAAATCCTTTTGTTCTTTCACCCTGTGTCAAAATCCAAGGAGAGAAGTCATAGGAAATTACATGATAGAGTGGAGAATGTTCTGCCATGAGAACCAGAGAAATAGATGCTGATTCAAACACAGCAAAGAGCTGAACCTGGCTTTGTTTTCCTGGTCCATTTCCATGCCGTACGAATAAAGATAATCATGTGGTTTTCATGGTGCTTTCTAATAGCAAAATTTACAAAAAGTCATTCTTGTTTTCTTTGATCTCACTTCATAGAATTGGGGAAGTTCTGAAAAAGACATAGCCTCTATATACTTATCAATTCCCAGGATCCTTCACCAATTTGTACAGAAAGAAGGGGAGAGGACATGATTTCCATGAACTCTGGGTTCCACCTGCTTGGCCTTTTTTCTTGTCCTGATGATCTGGCTCTTTAATTGGGGTTTTTAGGTATCCACTCCCTGGGTAGGGACTTCCAAGACAACATATAATTGTCATATCTAAATCCCTTAATGGGTAGGTGGCCATTTTACACTGCTAATTCCTCCTCATGGAAGCAATAGACTGCCCTCATCTGTCAGGGGTGTGTTAATCTCTGGCATTTAGAAGCAACCAAATAATTTGTCAAGTCACCACATGTTTGCAGATTGTGTGGAGAAAAATATGTCTTTAAATGTTTTCAGAAAGCTGGAGCGGTGGCTTAGTGGTTATGGTGCTTGCGCGGCATGCCCAAGGATGCAAGTTTGAACCCCAGCACCACATACTCAACAAAGTGTCGGAGCAACAAAAGCCACATGAAAAACTAAATAAAATTGATTGTCTCTTTCTCTCTCTCACTGTCCTCTCTCTTTAAAAAATAAAATACATGTTTTCAGAAATGTAGTCAATATAGGAGATTGAGCTTCCTCAGTCTTTCACTCTCTCTTTAAAAAATAAAATACATGTTTTCAGAAATGTAGTCAATATAGGAGATTGAGCTTCCTCAGTCTTTCACTTTAAAGTTTAAGGAAAAAAGACATCATTCTTGTTTGATTTGCACTTAAGAATTCCTTTCTGCTTGACGTCATTAAGCAACTACCAGGTGTTAGAACATAAATTATTCATTCATCTACCCAGAGTAGTTAAGGATTTCAGGGTGGCACCAGAAATGTTTAGTAAACGAATGTTTCTTTTTCCCCCCTCACTCTAAGCAATACCAAGGTGGATATGAGAAGAACTCAACTTGATGGAACTTACATCTAAGAGTGAAAGAAGAATATGAAAGGATTCAGAAAACAGGGTGAAAGTTTCTGCAGAAGGCCTTTCAGAAATGCAGACTTAGAGATTCCAAAGGCAACTCAGATTTAACATACCAGTGACCAAGCTCATTATTCACCATCTACCTAAGAGAATTCCTTTTCCAATTCACCCAAGACAGAATGTGGCCTCTTCTATGTAGTTGGTAAACATGATCTACTGATTCCCAATTCCCTCTCCTAAGCATTTCTTAAATCCTATTTCATTCTCCTGTTTTTATTATTATAATTATAGTTATACTTGTCTACCTCTAGTTTTACCAACCTTGAAATAATCTTTTACCTACTCAATTTAATAAAGATTAAATAAAAATTTAATCATATGACTCCTCTGCCCTTAAATAGCTCCCCATTTTCAGCAACAGAAGTCTAAGATGGGCAACATCACCACCCTTTACCTGACCCCTTTTTATGGCCACTCCACTCACTTCCTTTCCTATTTCCTACTCCCATCCTCCCATTCTGGTTTTAGACCTTATCAGTACAAATTCATTTGCATTTGTGAATATAATTTCACATGTTTCATCATAGAAGATATCATAAAAGTTGGTCATCTTATAGCCTATTAAGTATTTTATAATAACTTTATTAGCTTTCTTGGATTAATAAGTGCTAAAGAAGTTAAAAGTTAGAGCTATTTCTTCCACTGGGCCTTCATTTACTGGTGCATTTAGGTTTTAGGACTTTACAATAAAGATAGACTCCTAGACTTGAAAAGACGCTGACAGCAACCACAAGCCAGTAACCCATTTTCTGCCACTATAATCTTTTCACTATTCCAGGCAAAGTTGTAGTAACATAAAATAATTCATAGAGTACAAGTTTAGAAATAACAGGGCAACAATGTAATAACTTGTGACAAACCTTGTTCAGTGCAAAGCATTTCCCTCTACCAGCTCAAGCTTAACCAGTATTGGGTGGGATGGGGTAGGAGGCAAAAGAGGCGGGAGCTACTGTCCATGGTCCTGATACAAACACACCATGACTCAGCTGTTTGAGGCCACTCTGTCATTCCTCAGCATCCAAAGGTTATATGAATACTGCTAGTTATGGTTTGTTGAATAAGTCCAATGTTAGATGGTTTTTGTTAGAGGCTGAATTATGTCCCCAAAAGAGGTATATTTAAATCATAGAACCTAAAACCTGTAAATATAACCTTTTCTGACTTTTTTTTTGAAGATGCAATCAAAGTTAAGGTATAGTCACAGTGAATTAGGATTGGTCCTAATCCAATGACTGATGTTATTATAAAAACAAGACACACAGAGGAGAAGACCATGAAGAACAGAGGCAGAGATTGGAGGGAGGCACCAATAGCTGTTAATAACCCCCAGAAACCAGAGAAGGCAAGGAAGGACCCCTTCCCAGAGCTGTCAAGAGATCATGACTCTTCTAACACTTTGATTTCTACATTCCATTTCTAAAATGTAAGAGAATAAATTTGTTTTAGGCTGATCGATATTTGATCATTTGTTGGAGCAGCCCTAGATAACTACTGAAACAACTACATTGTAAATATCCTTGGGACTTTTTATTTTTGTGTTATTTTGCAGCCCCAAATCTTAGATAATTTTCTTTTTTCCAGCTTCAGGTTTTGGTGCATTAATTATTATGCGTAAAGGGTAAATACTGCTCAGAACTGAAATATGATCGTGCCTATAAAAGAAGGACCTAAATGAGTCATTTCTTATCTCTCTCTATTTCCACTTCAGTTCAGGCAGAAGAGCAAAGAGTATTATCTTTTACTTAAAGGAATAAAAATGACAGCTCCACATTATTTGAAATTAGTAGTTTTTTGCAGACAATTTACAGAGATTTTTCTTTTCTACTGTTTTTGAATCTTCAGCGCATGTATATTTCTGTGATCGTTACTAATAATTGATGTCTACTTATTGCTGTATGCCAGTGTTAGGTAAAAGAAGAATAGGAATTGGCTTTGGAGACTTCATTTTCCCAGGTCTCTCTTGCACTGGAGAAAAGACTAGTAAATAAATAGGGAGAGAAGGTGGTATGATGGACATGCCATGCTTTGCAAATTGTAACGCTCCCCTGTGACTTCGTTCCTCTTGACTGCAGTGATAGCAAGTTATTTTCTCTCCCTCATAATGCAGTCAGCAGCCAAGAAGGTTATCTTTGTTTTTCTTCTGCTTATGTGTACTATTTTGTTATTTATGAGAAAGCACAGAAGCCCTGTCTTTATTGCCTTCTCAGCCGGGTGTGTATGTGCCAGGAAGCATGCACTCAATGCTCTGCTTCCTGAGGTTGTCAAGACGTCCTATAGAGGATACAGTAAAGAGCTTCCTGTTCTTCTGAGCAGCCGGATTGAGTTTTCAGACAATGCACTCTGGAGAGATGATACCGATGGGCTGCATCACTCAAAAGTCACTTGCACAATGGACAGCGTGGTATCTAATGCTTAGATGGTTCTTATTCTCTTTTACTATTATTTGTAAGGGAGGGATCTTCTCCCCATTGTAATCTTCCTAGAGACTTCAAAACACATTGTTTTTCCCAGTGTAAACATAGAAGATGTCTCTGGAGAACAGTTTCCTGAGATGGATTTTCTGGGGAGAATTCTAAACCATTATATATTCAGATGAATTTCACCGGAGTTGCTGTCAGATTGGAGAAACTAGTTTATTAGAATTTGTCACACAATTAGAACTCCCATAGTCCTCATTTATTTCCTTGCTATTATTTGTATGCATATTCAGTGAAACCATGAACTTTATTCCAGGGTTCTCTTTATTATAGTTAATTGAAATAGTGATGAAAGGCAATTGGCAATACTTGTGAAATCAGTTCAAAAATTTGCCCTTTTAGATCTCTGTACATAAGTGAAATATTACTTTCTTGACAAAAGTGTTTGTTAGGCAAATAAATTGTTCACTCAATGAGAGTATTCTTGGGGTTCTTATTTGAAGATGGTGTACTCTTTTAACCATTATGAGATCATGGTTTTTGAATTAAGCCAAAAAAATCATTAAGACTTAAAAGCAATAAGATCTATTCTCATTGGTCATCTCCTAAATTTAAAAACTCACCGTGCATTTTTCTGCTCAAAAGCCTTTCAATTGTCATGTCAACGTTTGAATCCCTTTGACACTTAGCATCTATTTGATTGCTCCTTGTTTGATTGCTCCTGTCTGTACATCAGAATGTTCACTGTCTTTTGCATTTGAAAGGCATATCTCACCATGGTGAATCTGATTTGTGTGTAAAGACGTAGCTCATGCTCTGAGATAAGATAAATAAGAAAATCAGTCTTGACTGGTACCCAAGAAGGAGCACTTTAGAAATTGGTTTGCATTTTATTTAATAATGATACAGGTATTAACCTTAGTGTGGGATACAAATACCTAGAAGAATGTGATGAGATTCGAATATTGAATTTTAGTAAGACCTTAACAAACTTGTGCCTATGGACAAGATGCAGAGTGACTTTTATGCAAGAGAATTCACTTTCAGACTGTGTTATAAGAAGTATCACATTCATATCAAGGTTCTTATCAGTTCTTCCCAGATCTGTCTTAATCAGTTGGTTCTTGCTTTAGTAAGATGTGGAGGAGCTGGAGAGGTGGCTCAGAGGTTACTGCACTTGCCTGGCATGCGTGAGGACCTGGGTTCAAACCCCAGCACCACATATACAGCTAAGTGTCAGAAAAATAGAGACCAGATAGAAAAACAAAGTCTCTCTCTTTCGCTCTCCCTCCCTCTCTCTTTTTCTCTCAGTAACTCTTCATAAAAACAACAAAAAAGAATAGCTTGAGTAAGATAATCCTGACTACCATGTTTTGACTTTTGATTTTTTTTTACTTTTTGATAGTTTAAAAACAATACATATCAGTAGAAAGTATGCATGTAGTTTTAAATTTGCATATTTTTACAGGCTGATGATATGTGGTCTGATCCTCTCTTGTCATCTGGGCAGTAGCAGTGAGCTGCAGTTCCCAGTCAGCCGTGTGATCAGAAGGGGAAACACCCAACACTGCAAGGTGTGTTGCTGGGCACTGATTAGGTGTAGGTTAAGGTGTAGTCAATGCATTTTTAGCTTACAGAGTTTTCACCCTGCCATGACCCCTGACGTTTGGATCACAACCTCATCATTATGTCAAGGAGCATTTGTTCCTAGAATTTGGATGCCAAGCTTTTAGAACACATTGAGTTCTTGGAGTGTGTCCAGAGAAGAGAAACTAGAACAGAGAGAAGACTCAAGCTTGAATCATTTAAAAGAAAGACAAGTAATTCAGACTATTTAGTTTGGGTTAGAGAAGACATGGAAAGGACATGCAAGCTGAACAATATGGTGGGCTCATTTGCTGAATAAGAGCATATCTTATGTAGCTTTTTGATTTAGAGAGGTGGCAAGGGGCAGAAAGGAAGGAGTCAGAGCTTAGAAGTCAGAACTGGGCTTATTGTCTTACCACTTTCCAGTGGTATGGGACTGGACACGTATTAACCTATCTGAATTTTAGTTTCATTAACTATAAGTGGAGTATAGTTGTGCCCATATTGAGAGGATTAAATGACAGGATTTAAAACTTCCTGGCATGGCAGAGAAACTCAGAAATTTCAAAAATTAATATGTATGTACATGCTCATTTCTATGGACAGCATGAGAGTATTACAGAGGAGACATGAGATCTGGGAATTCATGAAGGGGGTGGGGAGATCCTGGTCTAGGATCAGTCTTACCTTACTTTGTCAATATCTATGGATGCATGAATATGTAACAACGATTCCCTTCCATATGTAAGACTGTTGAACAAATAAAAAAAATAGGGGGAAAAAAACCCAGCCTGGCATGTGGTAGTCACCATCATTTCAAAGAACTGGAAAAAATATCCAAAAGGTTCTGGGAAGTAATTTTGCTCCCCTATAAAAAAGAACTTTCTTGTACTCAAGGCATTCCAGTGCTGCAGCAGGAATGAATTTGTTCTTGCTGAAGTCATTTCCCCCCATCAAATGACTTTAGGCTAACAAGAGTGTTTATTTTCCTAACTTAGAAATCAGACATCATTTTAATTGCTCCAAGCTAAATGTACACTGTTTTCTCAATGGGGAATTATTGTTTCTAAAAAAATGGAATTGAAATGTAAGAATATATTTTCTATTTTCAGAGACAGGATGAAAACTCAACTTTATATTCCCTTGAAAGAAAGAAATTATCCTCTATAGTTCAGAGAGTCCCAGCGGAACACTGGATCTAAGTTGTGGCACCATGGAGGCTTGTGAGGATTATTTATATGCCACTAATGCTTCATATATGAATTCCATTAATATTAAAAAGTAAATTGTTACTGTCTCTCTGAGGATAAGCTATCTTTCCTTAGTGACATTGGGAAACCATCCTGCATATATAATGAGATCTATTGTGAGACGTGGGATTCTATGTATAAAAATTAATGTGCATATATCATCCACTACTGGCTGCTCATATTGTTGTTCAAGGCAACACATATATAAATAAATTAAAGTAGTACATATATAACTAAAGGTGTTGTGGGGTTTTTAAAAATTCTTTATGGACTTATTAAAATACAATCACAAGAGATATTCTAATAAACAAGGCTGAAGTTTACAAATCACTCAAACATAAATCAATGAACATATTAAATTTCTCTCTGGATGACAAATTTGTTTTCCAAATATAGTGTTCATTTGAAAATCTTGGGAAAGTTATCCAGAAATCAAGACAAGTCTATTAGTGGGGTTTGGTCTAAATACAAGAGGGATAAAATTAAATGAATTCTCCTTCTAACAGAGAAATTCTTCACATTTTCCTCCTGAAAAAGGAATTGATTTTAAAAAAAAAGGAATTGTTTGAAAAGCCATCATCTTGGCTGACCAGCTGAATTTTCTACATCAACTTGCGATTCATGACCAAGTGAGCTACATTGGTCAGGGGCCTGATGTAAGAGAATCATTCATAGGTATGAACAGAAAAATCAAGCTATGCATTAACCTGGTCTGCCTAGTGTGGAGCGTGTCAATCATTACCCTAGAAAATAGTTGGAAAGCAGGAAAAAATTCTTGTGAGCATTTCATAAAATCTATGAATAGAGACATAGCTGAAGATTACTGTCCCATCAATTTCCTCACACTTTAAGGACGATTATTGTGATGAAACCAAAAGAGAAGATTGCTCTCACTTTCATAGGTGCCTCAGGGAAACACGACTGGTTCATTTTTAGATTTACAAATAGGTGTAAAACTTCACCAAATTCAAAAGTGATCTTGAGTTTACAGCAGTTAAGTATTCTCTCCCAGTGTGTGATGGTGGTGAGCAGTGGGATTGGTATTTACTCCCAAGTGACATTATTGAGAAGTGTTCTCTGCTTTACCCCTACTCTCTGTTCTGGCTATCCATCCTGTTGGCTGATTTCCTGTCCTTCCTTTCACTTCTAAAGATCAACTTCCTGGGGGCTCTGGACTGGGACTTCCTTAAGTATGCTCTTTGCCTGGACACCACATTTATTTCCACAAGCATAAACACCACCTGAGTGTAGACAGTTCCCAATTTTCACCTGTAACTCTGACAAGTCTTCTGAGTTCTCTTTATACATGCAACTGTCTTACAGACCTCACACACAAGGATTCATAAGCCTGGTTTCTGCACAAGCCATAACATACCACCTCCAATATTTTCCTCTTAATAAATGGCAGCTTCCTCTGCGTAACTGCTCAAGAAGCAAGCCAGGGAGCTAGCCTCGGAACGTCTGTGTTCCCACATTCAATCCACCACTGTGTTCCACTGAAAAATGTTCCTAAATATCCTTTAATTAGTGCACTTCTCTCCATTTCCCAGAGATGAGTGAGGATCAGGAAAGAGGCTGGTGAATAGAAGCTGAGTCAGCTCATCAGTGAAAGATGCAATGGGTTCTACATCTTGTCCTCCAGGAAATTTGTGTTCTAATTTCAATTAGCGAGTTGCTTCCCTGTTTCAAAAATTTAGAACTATCTTCAATTTTATGACAGCAAGAATAATATAAGTTCTTTATTTTTTCTTCATGATACTCTTCTTGTCTCTTTCCAAACATGGCATTTAAGGGCTCTTCCCAATCCTTATTGGAGTCTTCTTTGTGCTGTTACTCCTACAAAGGACTCTATCTAGTCTATCTTCAAACCAGGAGGGTTCTCTAGGACACCATTTTTTTTGCACACAAATGCCATAACAACTTTATTTATAATAGCCGCAAACTGGAAATTACCCACATTTCTTTCTACAGGTAAATGAATAAGTAAATTGAAGTATATTCAAATGATATACACGTCAATACAGATGATTCTCAAAATAAATATGCCTAATGAAAACAGGCAGAAATAAAGCACACATTCCGTATGAGTCCATTTATATAAATTTCCAAAGAATGCAAACTTTTCTATGCTGACAGAAAGTAGATTAGGACAGCATTTTTTACTACCATTTTTAGATAAGAATGTGTTATACAAAACCACATACACGAAGATGTGTTGTTTAAGGGATTTCTTTATTTTAGGGAAAATTAGTTCATTGGTGGTTTAATTGGTTTCATTGGTTTAATACTAATTAAACAACCCAGAAAATAGGTAAGATGTAGTTTGGACTATGAAGGAACAGGCTGTTGTGGGACCTTGTTACTGGGCTAAACTGATACAATCTATAGTGTCTGGGATAGGCTAAATAATGATCCCCGAAAATATCCAGGTCCTAATCTAGAACCAGTGAGAACTGCTTTATGCAGCAAAGACTTTGTGGATATGATTCAGAAAAAGGTCTGGAGATGAGAAGATAATTCAGAAAGGCCCTGCATGTATTCACAAGCATCAGAGGGAAATTACAGAAGAAGAGGAAAAGGGAGCATGGCTATAGAGGCAGAGGTTGGCATGATGAGGCCACAGCCAAGGTATGCTGAGATCATTAGATGCGGAAGAGGCAAGAAATGGATTCTCCCAGAACTTTTGCAGGAAGCACAGTTATACTCATTTCCTGGTTTCCATTCAATAAAACTAATTTTGTTCTCCTGTCTCCAAGACCGAGGCAATGAATGCCTGTTATTTTAAGCCACCGAGTTTGTGGTTGTTTGTTATAGTATCCCTCAGAAACTCATACACTTTGCATGTCAACTACAGACACAGTGGCTGAAATATAGCATGTACTCAGTTTTTATTTATTGTCATTTTTATCTGAACCACCAGATTAGTGGGACTCTGTCTTGCCTTTAATGGTATCCACAGAAAGGAGAGGATTCTCCTCATCAGATAAGAAGAGGTTGACCAATCCTCCTTCTTACTGATAGTAACCTCATTTTGAACTCGCTGCATACAAAATGTTAAGGATAGGTTCTGTTAACCATTACTATAAGGGAAAAATATGTTCTTCTCACATCATTTTTGTTCCTGCACCATAGTATTCTTGCCTTTGCTCTTTCATTTAATTTTATATTGGTATTTATTTATATAGATGTTTTGATCTCCTTAGTAATTTTGCTTTACGTTCCCAGAGCAGAGCTAGGTGTTTGGCACATAGGAGCCACATTGTTGTGGAAGATCAGTCATGGACTGACTGATTGTGCAGATTCAGAATTTCCGGTTCATCTTGTCCAAATTGCAGCCCAGATAAAGGAAATGGGCCACAGGAAGAGATGGAAAGAGTCTTTTGGAGGGAGCATTGAATTAGCAGGAGAAAGCCTACACCCAAATCACTGCATAGCCTTGGGAAGGCCTGAAGCTCACTGTTTCTATGTTCTCCTCTGTGAAATAAGGGGGCTGAAGTGGATTCGACAATTTGCTCTTACAAAAGCAGCTTATTGAGGACCAGGCACCTTTATGAGATCTGGGAATTCAGCAATGAAATTTTATCTCTTGAAACTTATTTAAAATAGAGTAAGGGAAGACAGGAGACAAACAAGAGCATGTTGAGTGAAGCGGGCAGCTTGACTGTGATTGCACAAGATGATACAGTAGGGAGACTTTGAACTAAAACCTGGGAAAGAAGGAGACAGCCTTGCAATTAGCCAGGAGAAAGGGCTCTAGGGAAAGGGGGAGGCTAGTGCACACGCTTTATGACAGAAGTTGTGAGTTTTTCAGAATGGAAAGAAAGCAACGGTGGCTGGAGAAGCCAGGGCAAAAGCGAGTGTGACACAAGGTGACGGTAAGAGGTTCGGAGGAGCCAGAGCAGGGAGGGGCGTAAAGAACAGTGCAGACACAGCAAAACCTACGCTCATAGCCGCTCGATTCACAACAGTTCAGTTGTGGAATCAACCCAGAGGCCCCTCACTGAATGAATGGATCCAAAAGCTCCGGTACATATATATACCATGGAATTCTACTCAGCAATTAGAAACAACGATATAGCGGCCTGGGAAGGTTAGTGGATGGCAACGGAAGAAACCATGCAAAGCTATGTCAGCCAGACCCAGAGAGTCAAGGGTCAAATGTTTTCACTGATTTGTGGAGGCTGGAGCTAAACCCAGGGTTGAGTGAAAGGTATTCAAACTCACGTATTAGACCCAGCAAAGGTGTAGCAACGCATAGTCTAGGGAAGCCATAGATATGCTGAAGGGGGAGAGGAGGGGAGAAGACGGGGAGGGGAGAGTAGAGGATAGGGAGGGATCTGGGGAGACAGTCAGCAATGTAGCATACTCTTTAGCCCCCTGAGAATCCAAATAATACACATGCAATCATTTAATTCTGTAAAATTCACAATCTAAACATTTATATTACTTGTAGGGATGAAATATAGAAGAATCAAGAGACTGGGGTGTGGGTGATGTGGGGGTAACTCTGGTTTAAGAACAAAAGTAAATATGTTAGTTTTTCATATGCCTTAATAAAATATTTTTAAAAGAGCAGTGCAGAGAGATGGGCCTGGAGGGTTAAAGCAGGGAACTGACTTTAGCTGGGCTCTTTTTTTTCGAAGTCACACTTTTTGTGAAGTGGCCCCAGCAAAAGCTGGGCCACCAGTTGGCGTGCCACACGTCATTGCAGGAGTCAAGAGAAGCGGGAGCCATGGTTCCAATACAGCTGATATGGTCACAGTGGAAAGAAGCAGGCAAGACTTGCTTGTGTGCTGATTGGATACAGGATAAAGAAGATGGAGTGATGGAGAATGATTCCTAAATTCTTATCATCCACTACTAGGTGAGTCATTGCCTATTTCCTAATATAAGGGAAAGTAGGAGAAAACTCAGGTTGCAGGGTAGAAAGTGATTGCTCCTTTGAGATTGCCTTTAAACATTTTAACATTGGTCAAGTGGGCAGTGGGAACGCACTGAAGAGGTCAGGGATGGTCAAAGCTGGAGATGACATTTGGAAATTAATGGTATATAGATGGTACTTTAGTTCCCGCAGGCTGCAATAACAGAGTCCAAAACTGAGAGATTTAAAGCAATGAAAATGTATTATCTCACTGTTCTGCAAGCTAGAAATTTGAAATCAAGGTGTCCGTAGATCTGAACTCCCTCACGGCTCTACAGAAGAATCTGTTCCATGCCTTTCTCTTGACTTTCTTGGCATTATTTGACTTATAGATATCTCCCTAAGGCCCACCCTAACAACCTTATTATTTCTTGATTGTATCTACAAAGATCCTATTTTGAAATAAGGCCACAATTGCAGGTGCTAAGGACTACAACTTGAACATCTTTTGGGGCAGTTCAACCCAGAACAGAGAGTATTTCGTGCACTAAGCTGGAAAGGTCATCTGGGAGAAAGTTAGGTGGACATGAGGTCCAAAGTCCTGGCCGTGGGGTGATGCTGCATTTAGAGGGTAAGCAGAAGAGGAAGGAAAACCGGGAGAGTCTTCCAAAAGATGACAGGTGAATGCTTTAAGGAAGTAGCAGTTAAATGATTTTTAAGAATTAAAAACATGAGATCCGGGGACTCAGTGCTATGGGAAGTTGATTTTACAGCAGAGAAGAGTTGAGTGCAGGAGTCACATCCTAGAGATGGTAGGGAGGGGTGGGCTACAGAGGAGCTGCTCTGTGTGCCCCCTGTGGCCATGTTACACATCTCTGCTCTTGGAGCAGGAGAGAAGGCAGACTTGCCAGATCCACAGGCAGGACGTTTAGGAGGTGTTGATGAAAAGAAGTGACAGCTTCTCTTCTGGGTCCTCTGAGGGCGTGCAATAAAGGCATTCACTGAATGTGAGACAGGAAGAGGGGATGTAGATGACGTTGATGAAAAAGGTGAAGGTGTGCAAAGGTATTTTGGAGAGTAGGAGAGTGGAAATACCAAGGATGTACAGTAGATTGGTCTCTGAGATGGCTTCCGGCTCGAGTTCCTTGATTCCAGCCAGTGACAGCTTCAGATGGAGAGCTAGAAGATGCTACAGCCTCGACGTTTGTGACCTCCCCAAATTCATACCTGGAAATCCCAGCACTTAAGGTGATGGTATTAAGAAGTAGGGTCTTTGATAGAAGATTAGATCATTGGGGTGGATCCCTCAAAAATAGGATTAGCGTCTCCATAAAAGAGACTACACAGAGCTCATTCTCGCTTTCCATGCTATGAGGGCACAGGGGGAAGATGTGGGCCCTCACCAGATGCTCAATATGCTGGCACTTTGATCTTGGACTTGTCGGTCTCTAGATCTGTGAGAAGTCAATATCTGTTGTTTATAAATTTTCCAGATTATGATATTTTGTTATTATAAGCAGAGTAGACTAAGATAAATAGATGATAGATCATACACAGATCTCTTAGATCTTTCTCTTTATGTGTGTGTTACTGAAATTTCTCTCTTTTTCTTAAATATATATGTGTATATGATGTCATATATATGCATATATATACATATAATTGGTTAGAATAAATGATCATTGGTTGGGGTAATGGAAAATTTGTTTAAAAGAGAGAGAGGGACAGTGAGAGAGAGAGATATTCAATTTTATTTAGTTTTTCATGTGGGCTTCGTTGCTCTAACACTTCGTTGTGTACAAGGTGCTGGGGTTCAAACTCTCATACTTGTGCATGCCAAGCAAGCACTGTAACCGCTGAGCCACTACTCCAGCCCCAGGATAATGGAATAAAAATTAGGTATCTTGGAAATCTCTCCCTCTCTCTCTCTCTCTCTTTCTGCCTTCATTTTTACCTGTGCTTTCACAGAGTAACTTATTAAAAACTGTCTTGTCAGCACATTTTACTTATTGATGGCATTGTATTAGCTAGTTGCCGTTTTGTGATACTTTCTTAAGTCAACTTTTTATTAATGCTGAAATGACTTTTGGTTTTAATTTTTCATGTAATGAAATCTCACATTTCTTTGTGACCTCTTCCATCCTTTTTATGCATAGTGAGTAGCATTCAGCCTTCGTCTCTACATTTAAGCCTTTGCTAGTGTATGATTGTGCCCGTTGCTGTTCTCGCCGTGATCCTAATCTGTGTCTGCAGCTACCCAAGCCTTGAGCAGCTGACACCTGCATGACGCTGGTGCTGTACTTGAAGAGTTTGGAAAAGACACACTGCCAGATCCAAATTAGAAGTCAAGTACATTCTGTTTTTTATTTTTTCCAATAATGATATATTCAAGATTCTCATATCAATCTCTCAATGCTTCAATTAAGATTCAATTTAGTTAAAATTTTAACAAACAAAACAAGACAAAAAAAAAAAAAAACCCAGGTAAAGCAGTTGTAGCAGAAGGTAGACCAGATGAGTGAGTGGAGAGGCATCTGTTTTAGCTGTCAGGGAGAAAAGCCCTTTGAGAAGATTCGTGTCCAGCCCAAAGCTTCCCTCATGGTGCCTATAGGCATCACCCTGCAGGACCTAGAAGGGTATTTTGCTGTCAAAATTTGAAAGGCCACCCTGCAAGGAATCTCCTGGGGCCTGAGTAAGTGCCCCAAGTCTCCCCTGTTACACTGCACTTCGCCCGCATAACACGAGCTCTGCCCTTCCAGCTGGGGAAGAGCAAGTCCGCCCTTGGGAAGAACTGAAGTTTTCTGCTAAGGAGAGAGCGGGAGCAAGTTCATTGAGCACCTACTTCCCACCGCGCTGTTTCAGAAATGGGAACTCTTGCTCATGTAGTTGGGTTTGCCTGAATGAGACACTGCTTCTTTCAAAAGCAAATCCTTAGCCAAACCCAGGGTGTTGAAGATTGAAAGTTTTCACTCATTTGTGGAGGCTGGAGCTAAAGCCAGGCCTGTGTGAAAAGTGGTCAACCTCATGTATTAGACCCAGCAAAGGCATAGCAACACATAATCTAGGGCCACCATAGATATGTATCAGGAAGGAGAGGGTAAGGGAGAGGGTGGGAGAATAGGGAGGGATCCTGGGAGACAATCAACAATGTAGCATACTCTTTACCCCCCTGAGAATCCAAATAATACTCATGCAATCATTTAATTCTGTAAAATTCACCATCTAAGCATTTATATTGTTTGTTAGGGGCAAAATATAAACGATTCAAGAGACAGGGGTGTGGGTGATGTGGGGGTAATTCTGGTTTAAGAATATATGCATATCATATTGTTACTGTATATGCATTTATGATTGTACAATAACACAACTCCTTAATAAAAAATTTCAAAAAGAGAAAATCTAATTGCTGTGCTCCATAATTCATAGTCCAAGGACACCGTGCGTGATTCCTTCGGCACTGAATTCACCTTGCCTGGTGTACTTACATTATTATCCCAAGTCCAGTTTTCTGTTCACCTATATGTTATTAATTTAATAATTACATTATTACTATAATTTCTTGCTGAATTATCAGGATGGCTTAGAAATTATTAGTGATGATACATCCTCTATAATATCACCAGAATTATCTTTTTTCTGTGGCTCTCTTTTTGCTATACCTTCTCTCTCTGTCCTCCTTCTCTGTCCCTTCCCCACACCACACAACACACACACACACACACACACACACACAATGCACAATGTGCCTGGCTTTCACTCATTGGGGTGTTCTGTGCTCTTTACCACATTACCCAGACAGCACAAAACTCCTGCCCTTTATTTTGGCAGATTTAGCTGTTATAAAGTGTTCATGGTCTACTGTCACGTACAATTTTCTTTCTTTTGTGGAGTAATTGAAATGGAGTCATGACTCAACCCTTACTGACATACCACATTGTGAGGCTGACAGATTTGGAAAATGCTAGGACTCCTACTCTCACCAAAGTCTTCTTTCTGGTCTCTTATTCTATTATACCTCCCATCAGTTACTGTTCTTGCTTGGAAACTTTTTCCCCTACTTAATTTCCTTGCTTGACTAGAGGTAATGAGGAGACTAAGTGAATTGTAGTCCAGAGACAAAAAAAAAAAAAATCATGACCTATCTTCACAATAAATTAATTAAAATTAGGGGGATTCTTACATCCGGATCTCTCCACCTGACTTAGGAGAAGTCAAGCAGAGTTCTAGGAAATGAAATGACTTTGAACTCAGAATTGTAATGAACCAGCGTGTATTTGATCACTTTTAAGTAGTTCCAGTTAAGCACAAATCTAGCAATGAAGGTCGTGCACTGTGATTCTGCCCTTGGTTTTATCTGATTGCTTGCGTGAATCTTGCTCCCCTGAACCCCCATTCCATTTTTTTCTGTTTTTCAAATGCTGAGACGTTAAACATTTAATGCAATTTAATGCAATTTTATGATAGGGTGAGGCCTGGGATCAGACTTGAGAGCATCTAAATTGTAGAATTGAAAACTCCGGCTCCAAGAAGGCACCTGCTCAGCCTCCACACGGGTCAGCATCCCAGCCAGCCTTTCTACAGCACTCTCTTGGTGGACATCGAGTCTTGACCGCTTAATGGCTGTGGACCCTTGGCCAGGGTATCTGTTATCATGCAGGATTTAGATTCATTTATTTATGTAAATAGCTCAACTGATTTCTTGCTACTTATTCCCAAGTCACTTTTCTCTCTCTGCTCATTCACTTGCTTGTGCCCCACTCATCTCTCACTGAGGATGGGGTCACCCTGGCCACAGCTTCATTAGTGCCACTGCCTTGACTTGACTTTGCTACCTCCTTGGGAACTTCTCTGTGTCTGCTTTGATGGGTGATCCCTTCAACCCTTCGGAGTTAGCTCAGTATCTGCCATTTGCTCCAGAACTGCCTTTTCCACTATAACTGTGTGTTTCCTGCTGTGAAATGTCTCTGCTGCGGCCTGGGTTGAGCGGTGTCTTTTGCAGGCCCTGTGCTTCTCTGCTTTAGTCCTGGTTCCACTTTACACAGCCCTTTGCTTTGGCACCATCAGGGAAGGTCCTTAACCTTACAGCCCCTGGGGAACTCAGGCCAAAGACGTCACTCATCGCATTCCTGATTCTCTCTGGGCCCATCTTGATTGTTGTCAGTTTGATCTCTGGTCCCTAGTCCCTGCTTGACCAGAGTCCATATACAGTGTAGCTTGGCCTCAGGGCCACAGTGGGTACATATTGTCTCTCAGATCTCTGTGGCCTTCCTGTGTCTTCATTGACTCCTCTCATCGGGCTGAGAGGGCCATTTGTCTTGACCTATGGATTTGAGCAGGAAAAAAAAAGCTTTCTAGGGATGATAGAGTCTCACCCTGTAGCCTTTTTCTACTCTAAATTCCAAACACTCTTCCAAGGCCACCTGTGCAGTCCCCTGCACAGAATCAGTCTGCTAGCCAGAGTGACAGCAGAAAGGATCAGCTCCCTCTTGGTTGCTACTGGGAGGCAGTCATGCATAGATACCTATTTTGAAAAGTTTTAATTCAGTCTAATTTGGAAAGGCATTATGATGGGAGAAATTCAAATTCGCTCACTGGGTAAAATATCATCCCGGATCCTAGGACAAGAAGATCTGTTCCTTACCTTTGGGTAAATTAATCTTCTTCTGAACGTATACCATGAAATATGCACACAGAATATCTAGTTATTTCTCCATATCTGTGGGGGATTGGTTCAGCAACCCCTGTTGTTACTAGAATTTAACCGCTCAAGTCCCTTATACAAATGGCATAGAATTTGCATATAACCCATGTACATCCTTTAAAATCATCGCTAGATGGCTTGTAGCATCTACTGCAACATAACTTCAATGTAAACAGTTGCTGTACTGTGTTATTTAGGGAATAATGAGAAGAAACTTAGTCTGCATGTGTTCAATACAAACATTATTTTTCCCCAATATTTTTTATCAGATTTTGCTCAAATCCATGCATATAGCCTATCGATAGAGAGGGCCCAGTGTGTGCCACTGTAAAGAGAGCACACATTCCACAACGTGCACTCCCACCTGTATATATGTGACTGCACGTAGTAGGATGAGTCAAAATAACCACTTTGAAATCAACTGAGCTTTAGAAAACTGAAAATCAAATTTTAAGTTTTAAATACTGCCTTGTCGTGCTTTCTCCAAATCCCCTGCATACATAGATTTATTTCATGTCTCGAAGGTTGAAGCGATTCCCAGTGATTTCCGTACATTAGCCCCCATCCTCTGCTTTGTGATCTCAGCCCATTCTTGCTCACCTGACAAATCTCAGAAGCAGACTACTGAATAACTAGAGGTGATTTCCTCTAGGTTCACACGCCAAACTTAGCGTCCTCTCCCATAGTCACACCAGCTCTGTGCAGTCGCTCTTCTGAGCACCTTTTCTTAGCATCAGAGATATTTGCACACAGTCTCCAGGTCCACTGTGAGCACTTCTGTCCCAGCACTTTAGCTTGCTGCCTGGACCATGGCAGACTCTAGCACATTTCCACCGAATGACTGGCTGGGTGAATGATTGATCTCAGCTGATTCGTCAACCCAGTCAAGCATTCATACTTTAAATGGCGTGTGGGTCAAACCTAGTAGTTATAATACCTGGCGTCATAACACAGAGCCAGGCTGAGGATTTCCATGGTAAAGTCCCACCAGGGGATTACTTGCCTTTCCTACCATGTGATTTTGCTTTTTCCCAGTAGTGTTGCTTGATGATGTTGACACTTCCCAAGACACCTTTAGATCTGATTCATTTTTCCAATCCCTGTTCTCTTTTAAGTTCCCCATAAAGTTGTCTGTGAGTGCTTCCTGGACTGGTGTCTACACTTCTCTTTCCTTCAACACTTTGCTGGGGAAATTTTCTTTGAATAGGCAAATCTGTCAGTGTGGCAGATCTGGGGAGGTGATTGTTTTGCGAGGCACGGATTAAGAACATTTAGTCATTGGTACATAAACTATGTTCTTTTCTGTCATTCCAGAAAAGTCAATAAAGACGTGTTTGTCTCCTTAATAAGTTACAGATAATCTCTCTCTGAGTGTCTGTTTTTCTACCTCGAACTTGGAGCCAAATCTTGCTCACATTGAAAAGAAGGATCGCTTGTTTGTTTTGGTAGTAACTCAATTTTGATATACAGCACAATTTAGTCATTCAAATTGTCACCGCCCCTCCCCGTACTTTGTACCACATGTGCCTCTTCTTCCCAGTCATTGATGTGATTATCTTGTCTGTTTCCTTGTATGACACACTCTACGTGAATTTCTGTACTGAGCTCCATTTCTTGAGCAATTATGAAAATTCAAGCTTGGCTGCAATCTCAATTTGCACTGTGAATATGAAGTTTCCCAAATAAACTCAAAGACTACAATAGTTTAAAGACATAGTAAATCCTAAAGGAAGTTTAAAAGACAGACGTGGTTGTTGTTTAAAAACAGTAGTATTCACCTGACCAGGTGTAGCTGTTTTGTTGTGGTTTGGTTTGGTTATAAACAAAACGTTTATCTGGAACAGATTGTCTCCATTATTTTATGTGGATAACAAAAACAAAAATGCTTTTAAAATTCAGCAATAATTTCTGTTTTGATTCCTATTGTTTTTCTTCCTCCTTTTAGGTGAGACCTCTGCAGTTCTCGGAATTAAATGAAAAGGTCAGAATATAGGAAGATACGGGAAACAGTCTCTACATTATGCTACAAACACTCAACATAGCAATGACTTTTCTTTGAACCGAGCCCAGGGCAAAGGACCGTTTCAGGTTTTACAACAGAAGATCCAGAAGCGTCCAGGGCACTATAGCAGGGGCCATAAAGTAAGGAAATATTTTAGGCTTGAGGGCCACATAAACTCTCAGTCGCATATTCTCCTTTGTTTTGCTTTACTTCCCTGTCCTACCTTCGGCAACATTTAAAGATGTAAAATCCATTCTTAGCTCATGAGATCACACGGAAGTAGGTATGGGCCTGGCATTGGCACCTGGGCAGCCCTGGGACAGCCCTGGCATAAAGAGTGGCCTGCTTCTTAAGAGCACATATGACCATGGGTGCTGTGAACATGTATGTGGGAATGTTTGCATGGGGGAATTTAGATGGGGACCACCGAAAATCTGGAGAACAGGTGTTTTCATTTTCTTTAATTTTGTGAAAAATTTTAGTTTTCTTGGTGTTTGAATTAGACTATTTTAGCAACCCAAATCTAGACAC
This sequence comes from Aplodontia rufa, assembly GCA_004027875.1. Classification (NCBI taxonomy): domain Eukaryota; kingdom Metazoa; phylum Chordata; class Mammalia; order Rodentia; family Aplodontiidae; genus Aplodontia; species Aplodontia rufa. The sequence continues at coordinate 27,125 of PVKS010001201.1, forward strand.
TTTAATCCTTTTCTCAGAATAAAACAAAACATAAAAGCATACACACATGCAGGAATTGAAATAACACATTAATGACCTACTAGACTTAGCCATCTGGAAATGTGAAGAGATGGAAACAGGACTCTCTAATGTCCCACCAGAAAAAAAACTAGTATATTGTGATTTATATTGTCCGTTCTTTTTCTACATATGTGTTCCTGTTGAACATTCACTTCTCTACACATATTTATGATATATGTGCATGTATAGACTTAACTTTTGTATTAATCTTCCTTATCTATTTTGATTTAATCTACTTTATTTTCTGATATAAATATTGGTTCTTTGAAAACATAATATTAAGTAATATGCTGTCTTATAAACACCATCATAGCCAAGCACAATGGCCCACACCTGTTAATCCCAGCAGCTCTGGAGGCTAGGGCAGGAGGATTGCAAGTTCAAAGCCAGACTCAGCAACAAGCAAGTCCCTAAACAACTTAGCAAGACCCTATCTAAAAATAAAAAAATAAAAAGGGCTTGGGATGTGTCTCAGTGGCTAAGAAATGCTGGCTTTAATCCTGGATACCAAAAATAAATAAACAACAACAAAAACAAAGCAAAAAACCCACCACTATATATTGATTTTCTGCTAGTTGTTTCTACTATAACATAGGGTGCAATAAGGAACATCTTCAAATTTTCAATATTCATTAATAGTTTTATTTTTTTTTAAGAGAGAGGGACAATGAGAGAGAAAGAGAGAAATAATTTTTAAATTTAATTTTTCATATGGCTGTCATTGCTCCGAGACTTTGTTGGTTGTTTACCTGGTGCTGGGATTTGAACTCATAGACTCGCATATGCGGGGCAAGTGCCATTACCACCGAGCCACTGCTCCGGCCCAATAGTTTTTTGTTTGTATCTTTTGTTTTTTAAGAAAGAGGGGACAGTGCGAGGGAGAGAAAGAGAGAATCCGTTTTATTTAGTTTTTCATGTGACTTTCGTTGCTCAGACACTTTGTTGTGTACGTGGGGCTGGGATTTGAACTCGTGTACTAGCACATGCTAAGCAAGCACCATAACTGCTGAGCCACCGCTCCAGTCCAATGGTTTTTTGTTAATGGGAGTGTTGTTCTCATGAATGAAGATCTTACAAGTATATAACCTGAGGAAGACATTAAAAATTGTCATATTAGAATTTTTTGTATATTTATGTAATCAGAAAAAGTTTGGCTCTTTGTAATGAAAGGTAATCTTGAAAAATTACCATGCTTTTCTTTTTTGAAATGGTACTGGGGATGGAAGACGGGGCCTCATGCTTGCCAGGCACATATTCTACCACCAAGCTGCACTCCCAGCCATATTATGTTTTTCTTACTCTACAATACACCAAGGTCTTCCTGGCAGATTTTTACCCAGGTTTTCTTTTCTGTGTCTAAATTCCTTTTTTCTAGTTAACTTAACCTTCCACTTCTTCTCAATGAGCCCATAGGCCTATATATGCTAAAGATGTGCTGAGCAACAAATGCTATTTGTGTGTGTGTGTGTGTGTGTGTGTGGTCTGTGTGTGTGCATGCTCTCTGTGGATTGAACTCAGAGCCTCATGCATGCTAGGTGACTTGATTTTAATCTCAGGATACAGTGGAATAACAATGATTGGAAATACAAAATTTAACTTAGTAGGAAAAGCATAGTGTCGTCTGCTATTCTGTCTGTCCCAGCTACATTAATTTCACGTTCTATAGATATGGAAACTTCAGCTAACCAAAATACTCTGGAATTAAACATGGGCTATAAAAACTTTAATGAAAAATGCAAAATTTGAACTCATACCTACTATTTGTCATGAAAGCTCAAAAGATAAAATAAGTTGAAATTTCTTTTTAATTTTTTTTTAAAGAGAGAGATAGAAAGAATCAATTTTATTTAGCTTCCCATTTGTCCTTTGTTTCTTCGACACTTAGTTATGTATGTGGTGCTTGAGTCTGAATTCAGGTCCTTGCACATGCCATGCAATCACTCCAACCGCTAAGCCACCACTCCAGTCCCCCAATTTTTTTTTTAAAGAAAAAGAAGAGAAGGAGAGAGAGAGCGAAGCAATCTTTATTTAGTTTTTCATGTGACTTTCATTCCTCGGACATTTCATTGTGTACATCATGCTGGGGTTTGAACTCACCTACTCACACTTGCCAGGCAAGCGCGGTAACTGCCAAGCCACAGCTCCACTCCCCCCGCCCAATTTCTTAAATAGCATAACAAATGCTGCCAAAAATTAATCTGATGTCTCACAGCTACAACAGTGAGAGTATCTGAATTTGAAATACTAAGTACTCTCTTTATCTAGCCAAGTTAAATGCCATCAATAAAAAGAGTAAGAGAATTCCATTTAGGCAGGAACAGTTGACTAACAACAATATCCAGGGATCTAAAATCACATACAGTCGAGTGATCAGGTGATTTCAGCCAGAGGCAGCTTCAGAAGATAATTCCTGAAATTATCCACAAAATCCACTTTGCAAACAAGGCAATTGCTAGGTTCATTGGGAATCTGGAGGGATTGGAGTGATCCCTACCCCAGAGGCCAACCCTGAATAAATTGCTGTAATTGTCTACTCATTCTGCATGGCATTTTGTATTCTGTGAAGCAATTATAAAACATTGGTTTCTATGACTGTAGGTGGGGGAAACTGGGGCTCAAAGAAGTATGTGTCTAATCCAAGGTCCTACCCAGAGAAGCAACTGGACTCCAGATGCCAAATTACTTTAAAAAAAAAAGAAAAGAAAAGAAAAGAAAGAAACAGAAACTCTGCTGTGTGGTGGAATTTTCAGCAAATCTTTGGAGCTTTTCCCTGAATGAAGAATCCTCTGGAGTATGATACTGCACCATTCCACCATAAGAGACAGTCTTGGGTTTAATCACTTTTAAAAATAAAAGATCAGATTGGTAGAATGCCCACCATGGCACCTTCATGTGCTGACTCTAGCCCTTAGAGAATCTTTGCAAGGCAGAGATTCTTCTTTCCAATCTATGGTGGTTCAAGGCAGGTAAGTAACTTGCCTGAGCTCCCAACAGCTAGAAAAGATACACTTGGTATTCAAATCCAGGGTTATGAAAGCAGCCTGCTCTTACCTCTCTAGGAATGACTTCCAAACATGAATTCCCTTCAAGGAGTAAAATGTTCATTCACACCTTGGCAGAAACCATTTCGCTGGTTGAAAATGCAAGGATACCCAGCTATAAAATTTGATGGCAAATGGAAAGAGAATTTTAGAAGTAGGGGAAGCACATTTAAATGAACCTTCAAGATAATAGAGTGTTTGGTTGTGTGTGTGGCACTTTTGGCAGGCATAAGGATAGCACGGTCCCAGCAAGTTATGAAACTTCTGTTGACATCAATGCTTCCTCATCTATAGAAATGATTATTCCTACCTTCCAAGGTGTTATGAAGAAGGGAACTGAAAGTAAAGTTTGTAGGATACCAAACATCACTGCAACTACCTCAATATTTTGCCCATGGCCAGTCCTCTGGCTGAGCAGAATCTAGTTTTCACTTTCTCCTTAATCACCAAATCTTTGTCATGAAAACAAAGCAAAGCGAAGTTTAATAGATGATTTTTAAGCCCCATGATGGACTGAATGTTTATGTCTTTCCCAAATTCACATTGTCAAATCCTAACTCCCAAAGTGATGGTATTAGGAGGTGGAGCCATTGGAAGGATGTGGAACCCTCTTAAGAGGGCCTATCTGAATAGGCCCCATGGAGGTCCTTCAACCCTTCTACCATGTGAAGTAACAGTGAAAAGAAGACCACCTGTGAAACAGACCCACACTGAACTGCCTGGGCCTTGTTCTTGGGCTTCCCAGGATCCAGAACTGTTTATAAGTTGACGGTAGTTCACTACAGCAGTACAAACACACGAAGACAACTCCATCCCCCATAGATGCTGGGTCATTCCTTTGCTCCCCTTAGCGGATAAGCTCCTCAAAAAAGTTGTCTGTTCTGGTACAACAGCTCTGGAAAGCAGTGTGGAGACTCCTCAAAAAATTAGGGATGCATCCACCATAAGAACCAGCAGCCCCTCTTCTGGATATTTTCCCAGAGGAGTTAGAATCAGGACATTACACTGACACAGCAAAATCTATGTTCATAGCAGCTCAATTTACAATAGCTAAATTATGGTATGAACCCAGATGCCCCTCACTGGATGAATGGATCCAAAAGCTCTGGTGTATATATATATATATACACACACAAAGGAGTTCTTCTCAGTTATTAAGAAACAATGATATTGCAGCCTTTGAGGGTAAGTGGATGGCAATGGAAAAAATCATGCTGAGCACAGTTAGCCAAACCCAGAGAGTTAAGGGTCAAATATTTTTCCCTCATTTGTAGAGGCTGGAGCTAACCCAGGTTTGGGTGAAAAGTTACAAACTGGGAAATCAAATAATACTTATGCAATCATTTAATTCTGTAAAATTCACAATCATATATATGTATATTTATACACATATACATGTATATATGTGTGTGTGTATATATATATATATATATATATATATATGATCATTTATACTTGCTACAGGGGCATCATATGGAAGAATCAAGAGATCAAGAGACTGGGATATGGGCAATGTGGGGGTAATTGTGGTTTAGGATCAACTGCAAATCACATTGTTAATTTATATGCATTTATGATTGTTCAACAACTGAAATCCTTAATAGAAAAATTACATTACAACTTAAAAAAAAAGATATTTGTTGTCAATGTCTCCAATTTCTCTCCTCAACTCTTTTTAAACCAACGTAGCCCGGCTTCCATCCCATAACTTTATTGAAACTGCAGCCCGAACTCCACGTTGCTAAAACAAGTGGCCAATTCTCCATTACCACCCTATCCAACCTGTCCGTGACACTGTGGATCCTGCCTTTCTTGGGGATTAATTTTCTTCTTTGATTCATTACGTATTCCACTCTTGGCTTTTTTCTTATCCAGCTGGTCACTCCTGTATCTCTTGTGCAGATCCCTCTTCTCTCCAGATGCTGAATGTTTCAAAGTCCAGTATTTCAACCGTGTTTTATCATCTCAATCCCATGATACTCTTATTAAGTGACATGGATTGAAATGCTAATAACTTCAAATACATGGGACCAGTCTATACCTTCTCCTAACCTCTAGCCTCACAGAGCCGGCTGGCTACTGCACATCCCCCATTGGACGTCTATTTGGTATGTCAAGTGCAATGTGTCTGCAACCAAAATTTCATGTCCCCAGAAATCTGCTTTTCTCTATTGAAGTTGATGGCCATTTGTTTGTCCAGTTGCTCAAAGCCAAAACCTCGAAATCACCTTTGCTCCTTCCCCCTCACACCTCATACTTAATCGCTTAGGAAATCCCTTCTTCAAAATATACTGGGATCAGCAACTTCTCACTGCCTCTACGGTACCACTTTGGTCTGAACACCACTGTCTCTCACCAGAATTATTACTATAGACCCCACATTTCAGCCCTGAGCCCTACACAGAAGCCAGAATGATCTTTTCTCAGCCACTTGTGATGCCTCTTCATCGCACAGAGAATAAAAGCCAGCTTTCTTAAAGCAGCCTGGGAGGTCCATTATATGCTCCTAGTTCCTCTCTGTCTCTATTTCTTTTTACTCTCTCCCTCCATTCTAACTGTACTGTCCTTTGCACTTTTGGAGCCCAGGCACTCTGCCTCGGGAATATTGCTGTGGCTGTCCTTTTGCTTGGAGCACTCTTCCTTGGTTACCCCCCTGACTTCCTTCAAGTCTTCATACAAATGTCACCCTCTTGAGTGGAAGTCTATTTCTTTGAAATAGCTTGATGCATTCCAAATTATGAGTAAGGGCTTTGGATCCAAGAAGTTTTGGTCATGGGTGAATGATCATTAAGGCTGGTAGGTAGCTTTTCCTAATAATCAAATTATTCCCCTTCTACTGAATGTATACTTCATAAGACACTAAAATCTTCTTGGATGTAATTCATTGGTCTCTTATTTGTCATGAAACTAACTAAATAGTTAGTTGTAGAAGTTTTTAAAACTTCACTTCCCGAACAACCCCAATCCCAACTCCAAAAATTGTTCTTTGCCAAAATCAACTTGCCTGGGCTTAAGTGGTGTTCACCAAAACAACTGTCATCAGAATAATAAAGATATTCCAAATGGTGTTTCAAAACCACTCTGAAAAATCACTTTCATGTGTGAAATGGAGACATAGTAGATCATGTAAAGGGTTTGGCTCTTTTTTCTGAAATGGCATTCCTAGAGGACTTTGGGGACACATTTTGATTGAGATCTGCCATGTGGTTTTCTGTCAGTTTCACTCTGCAGATTTCGGGGAGACCAACAGACTAAGTCATATATTTGACTGCAAAGAGAAGGGCCCCTTGGCACTATTAGCAGAGGTTTTACAAGTGTAAGATTGGCATCCAGATGTGTGGAAAGACCTAGCCATCAACAATTATGTAAGGATCTTCTTTGGTTGCCAATTGGAACACAAAATAGAAATCTTCCCAAAGCAACATGGTCAGCTCTAGCTGTTGTGTGGTTTGCACAGATTTTTCTTTTCTGTTATATCCAGGAATGTATTATCTTTAGGATGTCTTCAATGTGTGTGTGTACATTTCTGGGCAAAGGAAATAAGTACATTCAAAAAGAGACATTAGCACACGTCCTTCTTGGAGTTCCAGGTGCTCCTGTCTTACATTGCCCTGATTTTTCTGCTCAACATTCTTGTATACTGAAATAGTCACTTTGAATTCCATTTAATCTAAGAGCAAAAGTCTTTGCCAAGGGTAGATTATGAGTGGAACATGGACATGGCTGAATAGAGCCATAACTAACTCAACAACAGAAGTTAAACTGTTTCTTGTTTTAGGCATCCTTGCTTGAATTTGTCAGTATTGTCAGAAAAATGTGAACTTTATAGGAGGAAAACTATATTTTCATCTCTTTGTTTTGATTGTTAATGAAACTGAGTGGGTTTACATGGGATGAACTAGGTATAGTTTTATCTTTTAAAATTTTGTTTATACCCTATGCACATTTTTAATTGAATTTTCATCGATATTTTTTGTTTGTACTTTCTTTCAATAAGTAAATAAATATTTATTCTTACTTGGGATGGTTGCAACTGCCTGTAATACCATGACTTGGGAGGTGAGGCAGGAGGATTGCAAGTTCAAAGCCAGCCTCAGCAACTTAGTGAGCCCCTAAGCAATTTAGTGAGGCGCTGTCTCAAAATTAAAAAAAAAAGGGGGGCTGTAGATGTGGCTCAGTGATTAAGGGCTCCCATGTTCAATACCTAGTACCCCCCCTACAAAAAATGCTTATTCTTAATTTATTCTTATGTTTGTAAATAAGAATGCATTATATAATAACATATAAAGATATGTATTTATGCTGTCTAACATAAAATTCATATGTATAAATTATTTACATAATAAATAGATATATACACATGCACACTTTTGGAATATCTAATTGACATATACATTACTTCACAGAGTTACGTTTTTATGATGAAGACATTTAAAAATCTCTTCTCTTGGGGCTGGAGTGGTCGCTCAGTGGTTATGGCACTTGCCCAGCATGCGCCAGTGCATGGGTTCAAACCCTAGCACCCACGAACAAAATTAAGTGTCAGAGCAACAAAAGTCATGTGAAAAACTAAATAAAAATTGATTCTCTGTCTGTCTGTCTCTCACACTGTGCCTCTCTTTAAAAAAAAAAAAACTCCTCTCTTGGCAATTTGCAAGTTATTGTTATTAACTATAATCACTGGAAGGTACCATAGACCTCTTGAACTTACTCACCCTGCGGAACTGAAATTTTGTGTCTTTGGACCACCACCTCCCTAAGCATCTGGCAACCACCTGTCACTCTTTGTTTCTAAGGGATCAACTTTTATATGAGCGAAATCATGTAGTGTTTATCTTCGTGAGCATGGATTATTTCAGTTAACACAGTGTCCTCCAGGTTCATCCATGTTGACACAAATGACAGATTTCCTTCCCTCTAAGGCTTAACCATGGTCCACTTTTTCCCCACCCACTCATCCACTGATGGAAGCCTATGTCAACTCCACATCTTGGAGACTGTGAACAGTGCTTCAAGGAACATGAGTGTGCAGATCTCTCCTCAACATACTGATTTCACGTCTTCTGGATGCAGACCCAGTGGTGAGATTACTGAATCATATGATACTTCTATTTTTACATATATATATATATAAATATATATATATATATATATATTTGGTACCAGGAATTGAACTCAGGGGTGCGAAACCAGTGAGCCACATCTCCAGCCTGTTTTATTTTTTATTTTGAGCCAGGGTCTCCTAAGTTGCTTAGGGTCTCACTAACTTGCTGAGGCTGGCTTTGAACTTGTGATCCTCCTGCCTCAGCCTCCTGAGCCCCTGGGATTACAGATGCTCCACCATGCCTGGCTCTATTTTTGAATTTTTAAGGAATATCCATGCTGTTTTCCTTTACGGCTGCACTAATTAGCATTTTCACTAATTAGCATTTTCACTGATACTGTGCAAGTGTCCCTTTTCTACACACTCTGGCTAATATTTGTTATTTTTTTTTATCTTTTTCCTAATATTCTTTCTAATTGGTGTGAAGTAGTACTGTGATTTTGGCACTTCCCTGATGATCTGTGATACTGAGCACTTTTTGTTTCATCTGAATTTTTTTATAAACTTATGTGTATTCATTAAAAAAAGAAACTGACCCTTTATTTACTGAATATCTGAATGTGAAGTTCCCCTGAATTTTTCTTACTTTTTGTGTGACAGTTAAACATTTTAACATACTCCCGAATATTTTAGAAACCACCCTCCCTTCATTTCTTCTGGTGCATCTATTCTCTGTTCATTTCCTGCCTGGCAATTTGCTAAATGTAGCCTCTTATTTTCTCCTCATTTTCTCCGACTTTAAATTCTGTTTAACTTCCTAATGCATCTGGGATTTATTCTAATCCCTCGTGTGAACTAAGATCTAAACTGAATTTTTAAAATAGCAATGAATTGTCGCAATATTTACCAAGCATCTTTTCCTCTCTCCATTGATTTATGATCCCTGGCAGGATGGATTGCTCGGGACAAGGAGTGTCCAATTGGGGATTGCACAGTACTGCGTTTGGATCTCAGCTGTTTATGAGCCGAGCAATGGTAGACAAGTCCTTCCATGCTTCTGGACTTTGGTTCGCTCATCTGCGAAGAGAAATGCTGGGGCTTAGCTGCCAGAGTCACTGTGAGGACCAAGCAGAAGAAAGCAAGGCAAGTGCAGAACAAAGTTCTGGAGCACTCTTAGCCCTGTTGGGCAGTGTTAATAGTATCTCATCCCCCTGCCACAAGGCCTGGCAATGCAAGCCCTGAGAGTGGTCTGCAGCCCCTTACCCCACCTCTCCCTGACCCAGTCACTTTGCAACTCCTCCCATGGTAGCTTGGTACCTTCCTCTCTAGGCTCCTGTATATTTCTGATCTGGCCAGGTTCCCTCCTGCCTCATGCCTGGACTCTTTCTGATCCCTCTCCATGGCTGTTGTCCCGGATTCACACTTGACTGGCCTGCTGGCTTCTAGAAAGCCTTGGCTTGGCAGATACCTCCTTATGGAAGCCTTCCCTGAGCACCGTATTTGAAGTTAGACCTCCCCCAGCCTTCTGCCTCCTCCTTCTTTATTATTTGTCTCAATAGCACTTGCTGTCTATATTTTATTTGTTAGTCTTCTGTCTCCCCCTCCACGCCAAAAAGATCCAAAGGGTCAGAGTCCTTCATGTGCACCATCCTTTAAGGTATCCCCAGGGCTGGTGGCTGCCAGGAACATTATCCTGAAAATGAAGGCAGTATTGAACTCCTTAGGTTATATTGTTTGCTTCAGCTAGCTAATGGGTTGGATGTCAAACCAGAGAGCAGCAGAAGTGAGAGGAGAGGTGACAGGAGCTTCCCGTCACCTTCTTCAGGGGAAGTTTTCATTGGAAGTGCCTTTCAGAAGCCCCCCCTCTGTGGACGGTGACACCTCTTTCTCACACCTTCCCTCTGGGGAAGGGGCCTGGTGAGAATCAAGTGATCAGACTAAACTCGAAGAAGGAACGAAATGAGAAGCAGAGGCCCTCCACTGGAGGACATCATCTCAGAGTCTGGGTGTTGCCCCTAGAACACTTAAGTAAACACGCATGCTTTGTTATGAACCTCAGAAATGAAGCCCTCATTTTAATTCGTTCAATGTCATAAGATGAAAAAAGTCTATAGTTGAATCCTTAGAAATCCTGTGTAGCATAATTCTTAAAGATTTCTAAAAATAAACCCGGTTCTTAGACATTACCTATCTTTCTCTACACCATGGGACCCCAAGGTGTTTGGAAACGGGGAATCCCACTAATTCTTTTGACATCACCTGCGTCTGTGATGTTCTTTGCATGACTATCTGTAAAGTTGGGTTTACTCTCTGCTTCCTGTTTACACAGTCACATGGGGACTCAAGAGGCATCTTCGTAATTTATTCTCACGTCCTCTATTGTGTTTCCCAAAGAGGACTGGAGAATTCTCCTCAACGGTGGGAGCTGTACTACCAAAAGCCTTTCCCATCAGTGCTGCTGCCCATGGACTTGGAGACAGGTTCCCAAAGGCTCTGCACCCAGGAGTGCTTCTCTCTGTGTCTGTCCTGCTTTTTCCCAGGCCCTTACAATCTCATTGAATAGATCTTCTTTTTACTCCTCCTATCTCCTTGGATGACCAGTACAGTCTTACCATTAAAAAAAAAGGAAGGGGAGGACGCATCTGCGTCTGCGCTGTAGGCTTCCTGCCTTTTATAACCCCTCTTGGACTTGATGCAGCACAGACACGCCAAAGTGTTTGCTGTTGCCTTGGCAACCATCTGACTCAGGACAGCGAGCTGAGCCTGAAATCCTTAGGTAACTGACGTGAAGGTAACCTCCCTCCGAATGCCCCTTTGGGCGCGTGCTTGCCATTGAACTGGAAATGTGGAAATGCACTTTGAGCGAAGTCAAGACAAGCAGCCATCACTTGCCCGTACGTGAAGAAGCAGGCACTTGAGAACCAGGATGCCTTGCCTGGCACAAGCACAGATGAGTCAGATGGCTTGGATTTAGGAATGAATACTCGTTAATATTTTATAAACCAGGTGGCAGCGTGGTCCCCGTTGCACTAAGAGGTTCTCTGTGTCAGACTGATGAGCGCAAGTTTGTTCTGTTCTCTAGAAACCATAAAATGACCTAATTCAGTGTTCGCATGAGCTTAGTTTTTCATGAGTTAGATCCTGCCTTGACCTTCAATTCCGGATTGTTCTTAGCAGGAGAGGCCTTTATTAGGGTAGATAAAGAGACAACAAGCATTTATTTACTAGGCCTAGGTTGTTTGACTGCTATTTCCAGCTATGTGATTGTTGTTGTGAAAGATAAAAGAATCACAAGATCCACTCTGAGGTTCCAAGGAGACTTGAGATATAAAATTAGCATGAGGTCACATGATGAAGTAGTGGTGGAGAATCAGCCCTAAGGCCTGTTGGCATTTGCACAGCAGGGAAGAGAGGAGAAGACTGCACCTGAAAGCTTGGAGTTCCAGAGGAGGAAATGCTGGACAAGGAGGCCAGGTGCCTGGAACCACGCCTGGCCTGTGGACCAGCGGAGAGCTCTCTCAGAAGAGGAACTGAAGATGAAACAGGAAGCAGGGGTCTTTGAGAGATCCAGAGACGGGGCAGAGAGCTGCTCAGAAGCCTTGGTGACATTGACAAGCATATAACAGGTAGGGGGGTGGAACATTCTCCCTATGTGCAAGTGAGCGACAAAGGGCACCATCTGGGCACCTGCAGACCCACAGCTGGGGAGCACCCCAGAACAGTTCTCTGGCAATGGACCAGGGTGCTGATGGGCACAGGAAGTAGCGGACATCCCATAGGTCAGTGAACACAAACAGTAGAGTCCGGACAAACACATGTGAGAACCACCAAGGGAGTTCCAGAAATAACTGGGAGAGATTTGGAGTGTCAGGGTGAGGTCGTTGTGCAAGTAGACGTGGTAAGCCCGTGGATTTCGCCTTCTTACTCAATGTTACCTTATTTGTACCCATATACTGGAGCTGATTTTCCCAAGCTGAGTTTTGGAATTTCTCCAACATGTTTGAAGAAAATAGTGGTAATGCAGTTCTTTCCAGGACATGGCTAGGAGAGGCTCAGGGACTGGGCTGGTCCTGAACAAGCGAGTTGTGTGCTGTGAACATCATTTTCCATCTCCCTTCCAAGTGTCCTCCCTTCCCTGAGCCTCAGAAGGCTCAGTTACTAAAATGACTTAAGAGGGATATAAATCCCTGGGCTGAAAGAGAAGAGGAACAAAAGGAAACTAGTCCTAGTAGAAGTTAGGTCACATCAGTCAAGTGGAATATTGTTCCCACGTGAAGACCGTGCCGACTTGCCAGAGACGTTTCTAAGTGATCTCGCACTCTCTCCTGATTGTGGTCACGCTCCCTCGCTGGCCAAGTAAGGCAAAGGTTGAGTGGCTGATTGCAGAGCGAGAAAGGCAGGTTATAAAGTGGAGACTCGGTTAATCCATGCTCTCTCTCAACAGCAGCGTGGAGAGCCGGGCTTCCTCTACTCAAGAGATCACCCAGCGGAGGGTTTCACCTGCTTAAATCCTGCCAACTCAGCTCTTCTCTTTTATCATCTGATATTCTGTCCAAATCACATTTATGTGAATATAATGATCAGAAACCTGTAAGAACAGGGGCAGTCAGCCCTCTCCTATCTATTGTGCATTCCACAGCTGGAAAAAATGTCTGGAATTGTCTTTTGCTGAAAAGACACTTGTTTTTGGAAGATGCCTCTTAAGAAGATTAAAGCCAGCAGGAAGCTACTTTGAGAAGTTATGTCATCCTCTGCTTTCCTCTACTCGTTCCAGAAACAGCTGTGTTCCTAGGGATGTTTTACTACTGAGCTTTTGGGATGGAAAGTCAATTGCTAAATTGGCTTGTTCATTTTTCTTTGAAACATGATTGAGATAAAAGAGTAAATCTCAACCCCAGATAAGATCTCAGGAAATACTTGATGTTTGATTAACTATGATGAGCTCCTGCCATTCCAATGAAATTATTTTACAGAGTTCTTGTATTGAAGACAGTGAAGAAGAGTCTAAGGTTTCACCTGCTGGCAAGAGAGCTTGCCACTGGTGGAAGATGCAAGGGCCTGACCTTAGGGAACCAGAAACTTCTAGAAGGAGCATATGTGCTCTCTGCTCCAGTGGGAGACACCATGTCCATGTTCAGAAACCATTTGCTATAAAGTGTCATTTTAAAGATTGTCCCAAATAAAGGGAATCAATACCTCTGCTCATTTTGTGTGTAGAACATGAGTCACCAGTTTGAATTTTCTTCCAATCATGCACATGTTTACTAGGTGAGCATCCATGTCAAATTTCATAAACTAAGTCCCTCAAAGTAACATTATAACTCAAATTTCCATTTAAAACATAATATTAATTCACATGATGTTAGGATCCCTTTTAATTAACATTTTTATAAATCTAAATGTATAATGATAATGATAGAAAGTAGTGGCTCTCTTTTATAAAGTGATAAATCTCTGTTTTAATTGAGATTATTAATAAAGTTAGTAATCAGGTAGAAAATGAGTTGGAGAAAGGCTTTTCAAAACACATTCAATCAGCCAGGCATCGTGGTGCGCACCTATAATCCCAGCAATTTGGGAGGCTGAGGCAGGAGGATTGCAAGTTCAAAGCCAGCCTCAGCAACTTGGCGAGGCCCTAAGCGACGTAGCAAACATCCTGTTCTCAGAATAAAATAATAATAATAATAAAAGGACTGGGGATGTAGCTCAGTGGTTAAGCACACCTCAGTTCAATCTCCAGTACCAAAAACAAAAAAACAGTACATTCGATTATAAGAAAAAAAGCAAGAAGAATAGGGAAAATGGTCTTTTTGAAGTATTGATGTGGATGGAGGGAGAGCAATGTATATGATTGATCGGAAAGGTTATTTGTTTTCCTTGCGGGAAATGAAATTTTCAGGCTGGGCGTTGGGCAATAGATACATAGTGAGAGGTGTTCTGAAGTCCACGTAATGGCAAGGAAACCCTGGGAATCAGGATGCAAACCAAAGGAACTGATTCAATGCAGATCTTTCTAGTGACAAATAGTGTGTGTGTGTGGTTGTGCGCACGCGTGTGTGCACGCATGCATTACCCCTAGAAATGATTGATGGCTGAAATGCACTTTCTTATCTTCTCTTTCACTTTTCTTACTCATAATTTCCAAATCTCAAGCCAGGAAAGGTAATGATCCTCTAAACCTCTACACACAGAATTTATTTAGATGCTGAAAGCTTCAGTGGATTATTATGCTTCCCACTCTTGAATTTGACATAACCTTAAATGCTAGACTATTGAAACCAAATTGAATTAAATCTCCATCCACTCACTGAGACAGATGGACATTCAGACGGTTAGACAATATGTCTTTAGAATCCGTGATGCTGTTAATATTGACCTGGATAAATGTCCTTACACGTTATCTTAAGTATGGTGGAAAGGTATTCCTGGCCCTTTTCTACTAAACTAAGAGCTATAAATAAATAAGTGAATAAAGAAAATAAGGTTATATTCTGGCATGGAATAAAGGAGCATTTGTTAAATGAGATTCTCTCATTCCCAAGGACAAAAGTGCTGATTTGGGAGGCAAGTTGTTCAGACGCAAGTCCTTGCTTTACAACGCCCCCGCCATGAGCAGCTGGCTTCACATGCCTATGCCTCAGTTTCCTCCCCTGTTTCTATACTGATGATAGAAACAGTGATCATTTCACAGATGTGGACTGAGTTCATGTACATCGCGCTTAGAACTATGCCTGGTGTATGGAAAGCACTCTGTATAAGCTTTCCTATTACTATCTCAAAAGCGGGAGTCTTCTCTATCGTTTCTGATCAGAGTAAAGTTAGGCCTTGCCACTCACAAAATGATTGTAACAGGAATTGTGCAAATAGCGTCAGCTGACGGACACACGGTAGGCGTTCAATCATCATTTGTTGACTGGACGGTTATGTGAGGTGGATTCACGAAGGTGTGACACTCGCAACCTCTTTTAACCACATGTCCAATAATTACGCTGAAAATTAAGAGGAAGGGAGCCCAGGAACCGTTCTGAGTTTGAGCCAGTGTCGGTGGGAGCTGCTGTCCCCTGGCTTGTGTCAGCCTTGAGTCCCTCCCTCCTTTAGACAACCTCATGTTGGTTTGGTCATTGACATGTTCTATATAAGTGTCACAGAGCCTGCTGGGAAGAAAAAAGACATATCTGTGCCCTGAGCGGCATGGGTTATTAAGGCGAGCAGGAAAATGTTCCTGTTACTCAACATCGTTTGACATTAGAAGAGATGGAATGTGAAAGTCTGAACAGCTGCAGTCTCTGCTGTCAGCGATACCAGAGAGTCCTGGTGTTTTGCCCACATCCTGATACATGGTTCACTCCTTGTCACCTTTGGGTGAAGCCTATTTGTTGTGTCACTTTACGGAAAGCTTTGGAGTAGTAAGGCCTGTCCCTGGGGTGGGTTTTGTTTTTATTCCATATAATTGCTCTTTTTCACTGCTTGATTGAGTGGAATTTGAGGTAACCTGACAGACACTTTCTGACATGTCTCGGCAATTGCCTGGTGTCTCACCAAAGGCTATGAACAAAAACCACGTGTTACTAGGTCCTGTTTGCAGTGGACTCTGGGGAATCAGAGAGGTCCAGCTCCTGGGTGTCAAGGAGTGGGAGCTGAACTTCACGGCAGAGTGAACTTAGCTTATGAAGGCTGTGCCTTCCACCCCCAGCACCCCAGAAAAATTATGTAAAAAGAAGGTGGGTGGAAAAAATAACATGTCAGAGACCTTCTCTAAAATGAACAGCATTGCTATTTCTATTAGAAAATGAAGAACCCATTTTCTTTCTTAGGGAAAATTATCCTACTGGGAAAAATTAGCTCCTGCTATTGAACTGACTTGGAGCACATTATGCATAGCTTATGTTTATTTTAGTAGTTTCAGAAAACTTTCACCACAAAATAAATGGAAGAAAAAAATTTAAAGAAATTGTTAAAAAGGGGATTATGGTCCCAAATCAGATGTCAAAGCCCCAACCCTCAGTACCTCTAACGGTGATCTTATTTTGGAAGTAGGATCTTTACAGATGTAACTAAGTTCAAGTGAGGTCATTAAGGTAGTCACAAGGTGTCCTTCCAAGAAGGGAATGTCAGACACAGACAGGACCCAAAAGACGAAAGCATGAAGACTTGGGGAGAAGATGGGCATCCACAGGACAAAGAGAGAGGTCTCAGAAGAACGGAGCCCTGCCACCACCTTCCTGTCAGACTTCTAGCTCCAAGGACTAAGAAATGAAATTCTGTTCTAATCCCTCAAGGCTGGAATTTATTATGGCATCCCTACCAAACTAATACAAAGACAAAAATAGAAGACATTTAGAGGTAGAAATGCAAGGACTCAATCTTCCATGGTTAAAACCAAACCCAGGGTCATAGAAGAGAAGAGAAATTTTTGATAAAAAGAAATACTACCACATTACACCCTCAAGCCTGTCCCACTTAAATTTACACAATCATACCTTACTGTCTTAATCTTTCTGAAACTCAATTTGCTCATCTCTGAAATGGGTTCTGAAGTCCTTGGAAGCAGCCACTGAGACTTCTTCATATTTAACATGAGTCTGGCCCACAGAAAAGATGTTTTTCTAGTGGAGGAAACAGATGCTAGAGGAAGAAACCAAAGGAGTCATCCCTGTTATGGTTTGGATGGAAGGTGTCCCTCAAAAGCTCCTGAGAGACAATGCAGGAAGACTTGGAAGTGAAATGATTGGCTTATGAGGGGCTTAGCCCAATCAGCGAGTTAGTCCCCTGATAGGGATTAACCCGCAACTGAAGGCAGGTGGGGTGTGGTTGGAAAAGGTGGGGCATTGGGGCGTGACTTTGAGGTGTAAGCTGGATCTGAAGTGGAGTCCATCTCTTCTTCCTGGCCATGCCTTGAGCTGCCTCCCTCCACCACACTCCTCCATCACGATGTTCTGCCTCGCCTCAAGCCCCAAGGAATGGACTGGCTGCCTATGGACTAGGACCTCTGAAACCGTGAGTGTCCACATAAACGTTTCCTCCTAAAATTGTTCTTGTCAGGTTCTTGGGTCACAGCAAAAAAAAAAAAGAAAAAAGTTGACTAAAACAGGGGCTGACAGCTCTCTGGAAAGAGTGACATCACACAAACAAGAATCATACCAGCAGGCAGGTAAGTTCGCAGAACTCAGGTGAGGGCCCCAGAGCTCCCAGGACAGCTTGCACTTCATTTTCAATTTATGCATTTGCTTTCTTACTAGATTCTAGCGAATTTGCACTTTAGGAAAGATCATAGAAGGCTTTAAGCGGGGAGTGAAATTGATTTTTCTCTTGCAATTTTTGTAGAGAAACTGGAAAAGAAAACCCAATGATGGCAGGTGTGTCTCAGATAAAAACAAAGATACAGGCACAAAATGCTGTGTATGTCTCAAGGTCACCGGTTTGCCACTGTAGAGCCGTCTGCCCACGGACGAGAACACATTGAGTACTAGTGTGGCAAATTAATTCTCTGTAAGCCTTGGCCAGGAAAATCAATAACGTAATTTGGCTAGTGCTTAGAAGCAGAATAAACTTGTTCAACCATTCAAAAGAATCAGGACTATTAGGAACTCTATTGCAGCAGGTGAAATGTTTTATCCAAGAGAAAACATTTCTTTCCACTGTTGACCTAGATTATGAAACCTCCCTACTCTACTCCACTCCTATTGACACTTGGAATTATTTGAACTACATTTACCTGTGTGCCATCTTCAAATAAAATATTTGCAGAAGTAAAGAAATAAATAAGATTTCAAAATGATTGCTTTCAGAGCTTTATAATGCCAATCCCATTCCAACTAGTATTCTAGTTATGAATCTTCTTAATTTTTCTAATCTTTTATCAACATGGAACTTTTTCTTTATATGTATATAAATACTTACATATTTTTAATGACAGCTTTATGATTGTATATAGTAGTTGGGTTAATCCTGACAAAGCTGTATATGCATGAAAATCAATTTTGGTTCATGATCCCCTTTTTCCCTCCTGTGCCTCCTCCCCCTCACCTTCTCCTTCCTCTACACTACTAAAGTTCCTTTAGCTCATCTATTAATTTGTATTTTATTGGTTTTATGTAATCATATTCTTCTCTCCTCCTTTTTTTATTTTGCTCTAGCTTCTGCAAATGAGAGGAAACATTCAAACTTTGAGTTTCTGAGCTTGGCTAATTTCACTTAGCATGATATTCTCCATTTTATCCACTTACTGGCAAATGCCATAATTTCATTCTTTTAATAGCTGAGTAGAACACCATTGTGATCCATTCACCTATTAAAGGGCATCTGGTTTGATTCCATTATTTAGCTATTGTGACTTGTACTGCTATAAACATTGATGTGTGGCTGTGTCACTGTAGTAGGCCAATTTTATATCTTTTGGGAAAATAGCCAGGAGTGGGATAGCTGGGTTGTATTGTGGTTCCATTCCTCTGCTTTCCAGAGCAGTCCTATGATTCTGCAGACCCACTAACAATGTGTAAGAGTTCCTTTCTCCCCTCAACCTCATCAGCATTTGTTGTTTGTATTCTTGATCTTTGCATTCTCCCTGGAGTCAGATGAAATCTTAATGTAGTTTTGATTTGCATTTCCCTAATTATTATAGATGTTCAACATTTTTTCATATATCTATTGACCTTTTATTTTCTCTACTGAGAAGTTTCTGGTTAATTCTTTTGCACACAAAATGGAAATCTTGAGGTTTGCCATTTGGCATTGCCATGTAGGTCTAGATAATCCATTGAAAGCAATGGCTGTATTTTTACAATTTCTGCTTTTAATTTGTATTTACCTTGTCTGTAATTCTCCAAACATGATATTTTACTATACTGTCAAACTTCCATGAATTCAATTGAAAAATACTCACTGAATTTCTCCCATGCACACAATTAGCTTTACAAAAAAAAAAAATAACACAAAATAATTGATGGTGATGTACATATTTTTCAAATAAGGATGACAGTTCCAAAACCTGGGCAGCTGAAAAGTATGTTTTTATTCAAATTGAGGAGCAAGTGGAGGGATTGGGATTTTGATGACGATGAAGTCCGGGCAGCCATGGATTTTTTGAAATAGCATTGCATGAAGAAAGATGGCAGTTCTGTTGACCATTCATTCCATGGCTCTTCTACCAATGATGGATAGAAGAGAGGAAGTGAAGCGTATAAAACTGTAATTAATGAAAATTTATTACTTATTAGCTACTTGGACCAAAGCTTCACGAGTGAGTCTGTTAAAGAAAACTTTGTTGGAAAAAATCAAGGGACAAGAGAGAGAAGGAAGCATTGAGAGGAAGGTGGCAGGAGGCCAGCTGCTAATCTGGAGGCTGGCTTTCCTCTTAAGGGTCATGGGGAGCTGCTGGAGTCCTTGGAGGAGGCTTTTAGTAAGATGTGAATTCCATTTGGTGCAAATTGTTTTAGCAGCCATCTCCAGGATGCATTTCAAAGAAAGGGAAGCAGGAAAGCAGGCTAGGTAAGATTTTGATCATCTGAGTGACAGCTGATTGTTATGAACACCATTGTTCATAATAACAGTGGTGATGGGAAAGAAAGCAAGAATCCTGAAGATGTCAGCATGAAAACCAAAAGCCACCACGAAGTGTGGACAAAAGTAGAAAAGGGAAAATGAGGTGACCAGACTGGGAACTATGCAGCATGGAGCGGCTGCCTAAAGGACAATCTGCTTCAGAGGTCAGTTAAATAATGTCTAACCAGCATGGGAAACACAATCCTACAATCATCCAGTATCTTATAATTATTGCTGCCTTGTTTCACAATAGTTGGAGAAGTTCACATTTTTTTTTTTGTACTGGATATTGAACCCAGGAGCAGTTAACCATTGAGATACATGAGTCCTATCCCCAGCTCTTTTTATTTTTTTATTTTGAGACAGAGTCTAAGTTGCTCAGGACCTCACTAAGTTGTTGAGGCTGGCCTCAAACTTGGAATCCTTCTGCCTCAGCCTCCAGAGTCCCTGGGATTACAGGTGTGCAACTCTGCACCTGGCTTACATGCTGTTTTGACACAGGCACATATTAAACCTTTACGTCTACCTGATGACAAACTTGCTAATAAGTAACAAAGCTATTAGCTTTTTCCTGCAGCACCATCTTGATAGCTAGGGCTTCATCTCTCATGGTCTCCCAAGTCTGAATCGTTTTACCAATCCTCACCTCACTGGAGCATAATTGTGTCCTTCTTTGGCATTCATGGATGCTCACACTCACTCTGCTGTGTTGTTTGAGTTCATGACACCAGATGGTGGATCCAAGGAAAAAGCTATTTTATGAAGCAAAAAATAATCATTATGAAAATAAGAATACATGCTCAAAGAGTACATCAACTTGGTAATATTGCCCCAGCCTTTGGTAACAGGTAGGATTTATGATAATTTCTCTTCCCTGAAGAGTCTATCATAATCTATGTCATCGAAAGAGGGAACAAGTTAGATCCAGGAAACTCAATTTACTGTCTGAGTTTTGTCTTCTTTTAGGACTACGATCTTAGGAAAACTACACAGATATCTGAACATCTGAACACGTCTGTAAAATGAGATTACTTGGAATCTTATAGGAAATATTTTTCTAGGGCTCGAGTACTAAACAGCAGTGGTCATCACACTGTTGTTCCTGTTGCTATTATATCATTGCCGTGCAATAAACCTGGGTGATGTGACAATTTTAGGCTGTTTCATGTATTTAGGCAGCATCTCAGGGTTGTTAAGGGCTTGGTTTAGTCCCTGCTCAACCTTCAGTTCATTTTATTTTTATGGAAGTTTGGTAAAGGTATTTTGGTTCAAATGCTTCATAAACTATAAAATGCTTCAAATGCATTTTGTTGGAAGTGCAGTGTTTGGGACACAATGAACAATGTTATGCTAGGACAACGGAGAAGTCCACCAATGGCAAGTAATAATGACCTACAATGCTTATGATTGTGATTGCTGGTGATCATGACAATAATGGTCAATAATGACAGGCTGGGATAAAAGCCTACCAGGCATCCCCAGGTGATTTATGGATTTGGACTGAAATCAGGAAGCTGCTTCTCTAATTAGGGAGTGTCCTGTAGGTTCTTGGGCTCTGGTCCTTAGAGCAGTTCAGTTTTCCAGCTTGCTCATGGAGCCATAAATCACACATGGACAGCAGGTCTTTTTGAATAAGCAACCTGCAACCTGCATTTTGAGCTGAACGCTGCACTCTGGGTAAGAAAGCTGGTATCTGTAGAATTCACGTCTTTGCTTCCAAAGACCTCACCTCCCTGCTGTGACTAAATCTGCATGTTCTGCTGAAGTGCCTGCTTCCTATAGAGAAGTCTGTCTGGGTGCACTTCCGGTTCCTCCCATGACCTTGTGACTCTAGATGAGCAACCGAAACACTTGTGTCCTGGAGACACGTGCTTCCCCTTTACCTCCCTCTGACAGAAGCTGTCAGCACTGGAAACCTCTGGAAGCTCCTCAAAACCCAGACTTTAAATAATAATTATAATTAATAATAGTAATTAACTTCCATCATGGTGAGTCACCTATAAATTAGAGTTTCGGTGATCATTTTTTTCCAGGTTGCCCCTTAACATTTCCTTACATAGACTCACTCCTTTTAAAAAGTAAGTGGCATGCAAAAGAAAATATTCTTAACTTTTGAAGAGAGCAGACAGAAATTTCCCCATCCTGTATTACTTTGATAGTTAGTATTGGCACAATAAATTTTTTCCTTAAACCACAAAGAAAAAAGTGGTATGTGTTTTTTAAAGTAGTTTAAATATCTGCAATTATTTCAATTTTGATATTTTTTCTTTTAAATTCTTTCCCAATATTCAAAAAGGCAGCTTATCTCTATAAAATGCTTCCTTTTCCCCTGTCCAATAACACATGGGTGGGAAGTCTAAGACTTTGTGCTTTTTCTTTGAAGCAACTACCCTAAACCAATAAAAGCTGTTTCATCAGCTTTGACTTTAGGTATTTTTTATTTCCCTCTATCAAGTTTAAGGTTTGGGCTCAGGAACAAGATATCTGTCAATTATCATGCTTTCAGCCAACGGAGCCAAAGTTAATTTATTAAACACAACATGCTGTTCTTTTGGTCTTTTCTGCTGAGAGTTATTGCCCAATTATTTCACATTCCTGGAGTGTAAAATAAACGTGTGGAGTCCGTTGAGATACTGCTGTGTTTATTTATTTTTCACAATTTAATAAGAAGGAGGGTGAAGACCTTTCCCCCTTGGATAGGAAACAAAATGAGACTTGACAGTGATACATTATCAATATTCCTAAGTGTGAAAATCTTCACAGAGCACACAGTTGGTTCTCTGTGTTCTTAGGTGACTGAGTCCTTTTTGGAGCAGAATTAACTATTCATTTTATGCAAGATTTCATTTATTCTGAGTTCGATAACCATATGTAATTATATCGGCTTTTTTCCTCATGAAATTCTACCACTACTTATTCCAGGTTCTGGGACCTAGAAGCTTCTTTAAGGAGGTCAGAAGAGCTGTCTGAAAATAGACTCAACTGAGCAAGCATATTTGCTTCATGAAACTGAGTCAAATACATTTATTTTCCTATATCTTCATTTCTCATGTAGACACAGGTGGCAGATTCTCTTACCCAACAGCATAATAACGGGAAAACACATGATAAAGACACCTATATCCACATATAAGCACCTAGTCTCAATCATCTGTACATTATCCTGGGAGAATCTTCAAGGCTGTCAGAGTCTTCTTTCATTGACTCTATTTGCAGTAGTCCTGGGTTTGGTTTAAGTGGACAAATTCTTATAGCCAGAGGTATAACATTGGCCCATGCAGGACAATTAAGGCAGCTCCATTTGGAGATAACAGAACATTATTATTAATAATAATAATTATTTAGTTATTAAATACTAATTAGTATTAGTATCATTTGTTTATAAGAAACATAGCATTATTTAGAATTGAAGAAAAATATTTCTAGACCTCATACAAACATTGTGAAGTCTACGACAAAGGGAGATATTAATTAAACAGGAAGACATACATCTGCTCTCCTTTGAGAGCTTACAGGAAAGCACTACTTTATATCAACCCCAATAATATTCTTTAATTTTTGTTTTTCTAGGTCCTTATCCTCAATAATAATTTTGTTTTTCTGTAGGGGATGGATGCTGGGGAGAAGAATGTTCACCAATTTCTAGAATTTTAATAAATACAATATGAGGCCAAGTATAACAAGGGAACCCGGGATCTGTACTCACCATGTTCCTCCTCTGGGTGGTGGTTTGTTGATGTGAAGATACGATCCGGTCACTAACAGTCTGTTTTTTCAGTCACTACAGCAGGGGATCAGCTATTGTATTGTTCTAGGGAAAAAATTGACCCAGAAGAAAAAAGACTGCTAAAAGAAAGAAGTATAAGAGACAGTCTATAGGATCGAATCTGAACCTGTGAAGCAAAGATAGGTACCTGTTAAAGTGACTTTCATGACAAACGGTGGAGTTTCAAGGCCCAGGGTAGCAGGGAGATTTCAGTCTTGGTCCTATTAATTTAGGATGCAATTCAGGTCAAAGGTAGTCCTGGGAGACCTAACGGAAAACAGACTGAAGTCCAAATCAATGGCGATATATTGGTTCTAATTGATTACTATTGTAGGTGGACAGGTATGTGAAGCTCATTAGCAGCAGAGTGAATTGGGATGATATTCTGAGGATTTCACACCTGTAAAATTTGAATAATATATTTCCTAATATTAAATTTTTACATGTTTTTATTAGTGCTACCAGCCACCATACATAATATTGGGGTTCATTTTGCCCTAAGCATACACGCATGAAGATAATTTGCTCTACTTCAGTCCGCAGTATTTCCCCTCAATTTAGAAGTCCTTGGTTTTTTCAATACTATTAAGAATGCTACCATTTTCCCCAGCTTTTCCCTAACTCCCTCTCATCATAAGTCCTTTTTGTCTCATAATGACTGATTCCTGAGTGATTTCAGATTCAAGCAAAAATTTTCTTGTGGGAAGAAGTAAATGCTAGCTCCCTTTGGAAGTATGCTTCTACAGTTTATTATAAAGTGTAGTTTTAAATTTGCTTTTGTGTTTGCACTTTAGATTTTCAGAATTGTAGGGAGTTTTTTTCCTCTTCAAGTAAAATTTTGCTCATTGCTAAAAAAAAGTCAATATTCTTTTCAAAAAAGTCAGTAAGCAGAGCTCTACCTATGCAACTACGAGTTAATGACTTTCTCTCCTGAGTTAGAGATTTCATCTCTTAGCAAAGGACAGCTGTGGGCAGCAAAAGAAGGGCTGCAGCCTCCAGTTCCATGAGACTGGGGTCATTCTCACCTGGTGGACGTGTGGCCTTCTGAGGGAAGTCGCCAACCAGCCAACTTGGCATATTTTGCTTAAAGATTTGGCATTTAGGGGAGAATGTCTCTGCCATCAGTTCACGGTGAAATATAAACGATTCCAGAGGAGCAAAAGAATGACATAAAAAAATCCATGTTCAGTCTTTTTTTTTTTTTTAAGAAAGAGAGAGGGACAGTGAGAGAGAGAGAAAAAGAGAATTAATTTTATTTTAGTTTTTCATGTGGTTTTCATTGCTCCAACACTTAGCTGTGCATGTGGTGCTGGGGTTTGAACCCAGGTCCTCGTGCATGCCAGGCAAGCGCTGTAACTGCTGAACCACCACTCCAGCCCCCATGTCCAGTCTTCATCAGTTTTTCACAGGACCTAGTTTCAACACATCCTCTGAGATGCTGGCCTAACAAGGCCTTCCTTCTTGCTTGAACCAGACCACAATGGAGAGGGAAGGGGTCTTGGAAAGAGACCCGTTCCTCACCCTCTATTCCCCAGACTCTCTCCTGAAGGGCTCCAGAGGGCAAGTATGCTAAAGTCACAAATGAAATAAGTTGATCTAGAATGTTCGTGGACAGAGAACCCTTCCTAAGGCAAGATTCAGAGTCATCTTTCATATCAAAGATTGTACATTCCTCAAGAGTTTGGGTTGCAAATGATAGAAACCCAACTCAATGCAGCTTAAGTCAAAAGAACAAAAGAAAAGAATTCCCTAGAGGTCTACCTATGATCAGATCTGAAGGCTCCCTTTGGCAGCATATATCCCCATTCTGTCCTTATAATCCACAGACAGGTCCCAAGCAAAGCTCAGGCTTTGTAGATCCTCAATCTTGTGATCTAGAGGTGGGGGAGGATAACCTTTCCTAGTATCACTGGCAAGGGTCAAGTCAGAGTTCTGAATAGCGAGGGCTGAATCCCACCCCCATCCCTAAATCAATAGTTTGGCCAGCAAGAGCCCAGAACCAAGTCAATGTTCATTCACAAGGCTAGGGATGGGTGCACAAAGAGGGGACCTAAAGGCCCCCCTGAGTCATGTGGACTGAAAGGTATGACTGATAATTGAGGGGCAGTGGTTCCCAAAAGGGGGATCAGCCGCATTGAGAAACAACCGCTGTATGTGTGAAGACCCCATGTTGGGGCATTCCTTGGACAACAGAAGTTTCTCGACTCTTGAAGAAGTAGAAAATCCTGAATGAGGTTTGCATAAGTCCTAAGGTGAACAGAAAAGTGGACCTGGGGACTAGATTTTGGACACACTCAATTTGAAGCCGTGTCATTGTGTTTTACTGAAGTCCGGGGGCCAGAGCTTAGCAGTGGGAGAGTTTTATGTCACCATGTCCTCATTCCCTAGAGATAAGTAATTCTTCTATCTGTAAAGACTTGGCCTTGGTTCCAAGTCATGGATTCTGTTAGAACTTACTCATCGGAATCAGCCCTGGTGGAGCCCTTTTATTGTTTAGCATAGCCTATTCTTTTCATAGGAGGGGAAACTGAGGCTCAAGAGGCAAAGAGACTTGGCTAACGTCACACTCTGAAGGTGTCTTGCATCATCAAGCCAGAATGTTTGTGACTCAGGACTCAGCTGACACTGAACGGACGGAGAGAAAACAGTCACATTCTGCAGACTGAACACATCCTTGCATGAACCTAAGTGACCGGGCAGAGGGAAGGAGTCGAGAGCAGCGGGTGGAGCAGTCAGCCAAAGAGAATGGTGTCAGGATGGACTCCCAGCCCGGCCATCAGGGGGTTTGTTTCTGGGCTGGTGGCAGCGACGAGGACTCAAACCCAAATCTTGGTTGGCCGTGTCCAGGCAGGCCCTGTGGAGTCCAGGCAAGACTGTACTCTGAAAAACTGAGTTAGCGAGCAAATTGTCAACACAGGGCCCCATGGAGGAGAGTTCATGGCCTGAATTCGTGGAAATGAAGGCCTGAGTTTCTGTTCCACGTTGGACTTGACCAGCTTCAGAATGTCAGGCCAGTGGAAGGGACAAGCCGGTTCTGATACGGAACTGAGAATGTCAGCCAAGGTCAGGTTTTTAAATTGCAAATGAGAGAACTGAAGGGAATAAACGGACTTTCCCCCTGTTAAACACCTGTTATAGTTGACCACCACTTCAGCTGTGTCCCTGACACATATTAACCATGGTGTCCGAGAATATGTGCTTACTCTCAGATGGGCCCACAGGTGAGAATATGAAAAGCTAAGGCCTTTAATCAGGAAAAGGAGAAATTTTGGGAAGACTGCAGAGAAAGACAAAGACTTGGGAGAACTGCAAATGAACTAGATGGGAGGGCTTCACCAATGTGCGCATCAGAAGGCTGACATTACGCACAGGCAGAGGAAGAAGGGCAGTTCGGATTGGCAGAGCTCCCAATGCAGAGGATGCACATCAAAGTTGAGGTTTAAACTGTGCAGCTACTTAACAGACCTAAATCTAGCAGAATCGTGGACCCCTGCCAAGCCTACCAAGGGACACCAAGGATGCATCAGGTCTGAAACCCAAAGAAGAGGCTGGGAACTTGGATTAGGAGTGATGTCTAACCTCTTTAGAGATTTAAGGGACTAAAAGAGGAAGCTCAGACTGAGTTTCAAGGAAAACATACAGTCACCCAGGAGCCAGAATCCCCACCAAGAGTAAAAACAATAGAGAAAAACAAAAACTTCAGGGCTTCCTACTGCTGGAATTTGCACCTCGGGATTAACTTCACCTTGTAATCAACTTTACTTATCTCGTTTGTAAACTGATTCATTTCATCTTAGGGGAAGTGGGGCCTTGCCCATCTACTTCTTCTGGGATGCAGGAGCCCCCTGGCTATGGGAAATCTTTGGTGGACATATCAGCAATCGAAACAAATGAAATATCTCTGTGACAGTCATAATTAAGCTTTCATATCTTTTACGACAAGAACAATGCTCAGGGCACAGGCGTTACTGGAAACTCACGAAATGAACCCTTTTTGGGGGGTCAGTGTTTACTACATTACTGATTGTTTCAGAAAGAAAACTTTATGAAAGGAAATCAAGAGCATTTCTCCAACTCCACAAGTACTGCAATAACAGGAAACAAAATTCCTATTTCTGTAGTTTGCCAGATAAGAACTCAATAGTAGATTTTTTTTTTTTTAAGGCTAGTGGTAAATAGTGCTAAAGACGTATAAATTACCATCCATTGCCTGGTCTTGGCTGAATAACTTACATTATAGTTTCTATTTCTGGTGCGGAAGACCCAAGTACATCTGTCATTTCTCCAGAAAATGGCAAAGAGCGACAGGTTGGCAAAGAAGAATTAGTTGCTGGGGCTGGAGCGGTGG
The DNA here is from genome assembly GCA_004027875.1 of Aplodontia rufa. Classification (NCBI taxonomy): domain Eukaryota; kingdom Metazoa; phylum Chordata; class Mammalia; order Rodentia; family Aplodontiidae; genus Aplodontia; species Aplodontia rufa. The sequence goes on from PVKS010001201.1 coordinate 54,925, forward strand.
CTCAGCGGTTGCAGCGCTTGCCTGGCATGCGCAAGTACGTGAGTTCAAACCCCAGCACCACGTACACAACGATGTCTCTGAGCAACAAAAGCCATGTGAAAAATTAAATAAAAATTAATTCTCTCTGTCTCTCTCTTTCACTGTCCCCTCTTTAAAAAAAAAAAAAAAGAAAAGAATTGGTTGCTAATAATGTGATCCCAGAGCTGCTCTGCTCCAAATACATCAAGACTATAAGTCTAACTTTCTAAGCATTTAGAGGCAATTGCTAGAAGCCCGCTTAGAAGGTGGGGACTCAGACCCCCCAGGAGCAGAGGAAACAGTGGCAGAGAGCTAGTACATGCAGGAAATGGGGGAAGAGTGCTCTGTTTCCCTCCTGATGCTTTCTGTTCTCTGGAAACAATATGAAAGCAGAGATCTCGGTGAATTATATGAAACATTCCAATCTTGGCATAATGCTTTCAGTGAATGCCCAATATACAGGTCAGATGGTAGTTGAAGCGACATCCGTTTCCAGTGACTGTCTATAGTCAGGACCTTTAAGCAAGTTCCAAGCCTTCTTTCAATCAGATCTTTGATGGAAAGTTGAACCCAGTGGCCTTCGACAGGATTTTTCTTTGCACATGCAAGGAAGCAGCTTACTTGACTTGGTCTGGGGCATATTTACTGCGACAAATTTTATAGCACAAGTACAATAGCCAGCTGGTCTACTACAATATACTTCCCCCAGTTTTTCTCTAGTCATGTTGCAATAGCAAACATGACCGCGGAGGTATGTAGTCTCTTTTTAAAGTTTATCTTCTTCAACAGCTTTAAAAAGCCCAGAAAACTGAAGTTGGAAAGCCATCAGGTCCTTTAAGACACAATTCTCTCAAAGCACATGTTGATATTGAATACGTTCATGGAGGGATTCTTTAGGTTAAAATGTGAAGGCTCTTTCATGGTCACGATCTTCAGCTTTGTGATCATGACAACCGATCACTAGCTTCCTTGTTTGCTAAGACATCATCGATGTCATCCCTTGTTGACAAGGCTCGGAGGAAAGAATTTTTAATATGTGCTTAAAGTCAACAATTGTGAAATGTTACAAAGACCATCCAAGTAGCAGAGGGTGGGATTAGTACCCTGACTGTCTAATTGCTCTAAGCATTAAGGAGCTGTGAAAGCTGGAAAACAGCAGTCCAGGGTCTAGTCCCCAGACCCAGGGGCAGTTGCTGTGAACAGTTTGGTGCATGTGGTTGCATTGTTTAGCTTTTGCTCATTCTAGATCACATACATCCACAATTTTGCTTTTGGATTTTACGTCGCTTAACTGTATACCATCAGCAGGTCCTCGGCTGTTAAAAATCTATCTAAAGACCATATTTTTAAATAAAAGGCGTTTCCTTTCCAATTGTATAAATAAACCACAATTGACACATCAAGATTATTTGCTGGGGCTGGAGCGATGGCTCAGCGGTTATGGCACTTGCTCGATGTGTGCAAAATCAAGAGTTCAATCCCTGGCCCCCATGTGTTGGAGCAACAAAAGCCATGTGAAAAACTCAATAAATAATTGATTCTCTCTGTCTCTCTCTTTTTCACTGTCCTTCTCTCTTAAAAAAAATTGTTTGCTGTGTTTCTTTTTACAACCAATCTTATATAGAACATTTTTGCAAACAAATCTCTCTCCCTTTTTACTTGGGATTTATTGAGATGCTTAGGAATGAAATTGTAAAGTCAAAGGTATAACTTTTTTAGAATTCTTGATACCTGTTGCCAAATTGTTAAATAGAAAGATTACACCAATTTACACAGCAATAGAAGTTTACATAAGTACAAAAGACAATGAGCTTAGATTTCTTTAATTTGGTCATGGTCCTAGGAGAATTTATGTTTATGGTAAAGGAAGTTATTATTAAAGACAAATGATTGCAATGGTTTTGCTTGAGGTAGAATGAAAAGAGTTAGACATCTTTATTTTACCAGTAAATGCTGAGAATTTAAAAATACAGTCCAAATTTATGTCTGGGCAAACAGTGTAGGCGATTTTTTAATGTGTATTTTTTTAATAATAAAAATAATCCCTTCTGTTTGCAGCTGGCTTAACAGGCCGCCAAATATGATCATAAATCACTTCTTACTAATCACCGTGAACTTTAGCAAAGTCTTCTGAAATTACTCAGGGCCTACCAGAAACCTTCAAATGTAATCACATCAATGTAATTCAAAAGTAATCACAAAATTTACAAATAAATTGTAAATTTATTTTTCCTCATTAGTTTTAAAATTTATGTTCCCGTGAAAGATCTCTCCTGTGGGTAGAAAAAGTGAAGGAACTTGCAAGTGACTAGGAAGGCAGGACCGATAGGTCGGCTCTCTGGCATCTGCAGGCTGTCACGCCTTCCAATCACCTTCATGCCACAGTCAGGAAAGAGAACCTGCAGTTTCCTGAACACTCAGGTCCCTTACTACCTCTGGCTCTCTTTGCTCCTTTCCTTTAGCCTGGAATGTTCTGTCCCCAGATGACTTCCTGGATCACCCTGCTTCCCTCGCTTCCTCTTGGTCTCTGCACAAAGGGCACCAACTCAAGTAGCCCTCCCACATGGCCCTGTTTACAATTGCAACCACCAATCTCACCCCCAAAGAATCCCTGTCTGTCCCTTGTTCTGCCTCATTTTTCTCCAGAGCATCTATTACCACGGCGTTTGATTACATGAGTGTTCGACTTGGTTTTTTTTTCTTTTCTGTCTTCTCACGTAAGAATATAAGCTACTTGAGAGTGTCTGGATTATTGTCTGCAATATTCCCTGCCATATTCCTATTTAAGAAGAGAGAATAAATTTAAAATCAATTATTTAGAAGCACACTGGTACGAGCATGCAATCTGAAGGGTTTTTTGTTTTGTTTTGTTGATGGAGATGCCTGCAATCCCAGCAGCTCAGGAGGCTGAGGTAGGAGGATCCCAAGTTCAAATACAGCCTCAGCAACTTAGCAAGACTCTGTCCGAAATAAAAAATAAAAAAGACTGGGGATGAGTTTCAGTGGTTAAATGCCCCTGGGTTCAATTCCTAGTACTGAAAAAAAAAATAGAAGTTTCAGAACATTGAATAAGAAAAGAAAAATTGCACTTCCAAAAAAAAAGAAGACAAAGAAAAAGATGGGTCTCTGCTGTTAATTACCCAGGATGAGCTTCATAGGCAGAAATCTCAGCCAAGCAGGCAACCTGTTTGCAATAGATGTGGCTTCCTTTCTTGCAGACATCCTACTTGGCTTATGAATCAATCTCAAATTCAAATTATGCAACTACCCCATTTTAGAAGTTGGAGACCATGGAGATTCAAAGAGAAACTCAGAATGTTGATGTTCTTGAACTTTATATTTTCTTGGAAATGAAAGAAAAAGAATGCATAATAAGTAAGTAAACTTAATAAGTAAGTAAATAAGTAAGTAAGTAAACTCATTGATATCTTTCTTCTCAGCCTCCCAAAAATAGTTTCAGAGAAGAAAGGACAAAAATGAGGAGATGACCCAGGAAAGATGAAATGCAGAAAACCATTCCAATTGTAAATTGCATTTGGTGCCAAAGCAGATGAGCTCAGGTTAGAAGCAATTTACCTGCCTCTCATCTAGCACACAATGAGGAAAGAAAACAGAGAGGGCTGTCTTAAAGACTGAATGGGTGTCCACCTAGCTCACGTCTTGTGCAGTGCCATGTCATTTTAAGCATCCCTTAAGAAGTGACCCAAAGACGAATGAATGGGTACCAATAATCAAGTTGTCGCTTCATGCTATCATAAACACACTCAGGTACTTCTCCCATGCCCAGACTGCTCCACAAGGACATTTCCTGAGACATTTTGTGTTTACTTGATTGTTCTGGTTGCTAAGACAGCAGGCATGTCAGATCTAAGCAGGACTTCCTGGGCACGCTTTCATGCATGCCACAGTGGCAAAATAATTCCAAGTTATCATCGGTGGCAGTGCTGATTACTAGAAAGAACATGAAATTTTGCCCTGCATTCACGGAGGACTGAGTCCTGTGCACAGCAGAGGGAGTGGCACCTGAGTGCTCAGGGATGGTTCCCTCCTCTTTAAGGTAGCAAATTGTCCTGGACTTACCAACACCCAAAGGAGCCGTCCTGGGGTAAGCTGGGAGAAAGAAATTCTTTATATCCGTATGGTGTTGCTAAGGGATAATTGTGTGCACATATTAACATGATAGTATCTTAAAGATAATTAAATGTTTTTTTTTTATTTTGCCAAATACACCATTTAAGGAGTCTTGCAATGTCAACCTTAGAGATTTGAAAGATTCAAGTATTAACATTTAGTGCAGTTTGTACACATTTTGGACAAAGCAGAACTACTTATTTTGAATCTCCATGTCTCCAAGCAACTACAAAACATTTTCGAAAAGCCTTTTGGCAGAGACTAAGGAGAATTTCCCATATATATGAATACTCATGTGCTGATGATGGGGATAAGATCCCATTCCAGTTTCTGCCGCTTCTTGTACCTGATCTTACCCTAGGAAGAAGTACCCGGGATCGGGCTCATGCACTGGCTTGCTCTATACAATGCCTCAGCAGAGCCAGATTTGTCTTTTTTGACGTGTAAAGTAATCGCACCATTAAACGTATGAACCGCAGAGGCAAAGCTAACTTTTATCTCACGGAGCTACATTTCTTTTTAGACAGTTCCCCTTCCGGGAAAAGTACTCTTTTGGCTAAACCTTTTATGTTCTTTCCCTATATTCTTTGGACAAATGGAAATACCTGTTTAAGAATATCTATCAAATCCCAAAATGATATGGATGGACGGGGAGAGACGCTACAGGTTATGAAGCCCTTGGTGTTAGTTATTACTAATTTACTCAATACTTGCTGGTGGCTTTTCCAGAACTGGGCAGTTTTATCTCACCATTATGCAGAGTCACGAGATGAGGAAGTAGAATATTATTCTTGACACTGCTGCTCTTCAGGTGACTCTCAGTCAGTTGGCAGGACCTCACTTTGAGGTTAGCTTCTGGTTTGCTGGTGCTTGTGTTTGGATGCTTATTTTCTTTTTTGTCTGAGTATGCACATTTTGAAAAGTTTTATTTGCACAGGGATCATCCTTTAGATGAAATTGTGTCTCGGTGACGCTCTCTGTCTTATACTAACTGGAAAACAATTGCTCAGTTAAATGCAATTCAAGTCTTCTAGGGAGTCTTGCAAATAAGGATGCTGAAATCTTTTTTTAAAATTTTTGAACAACCATACAAGTTTTTAACAAAATAATATAAAATGTGTATATATTCTGGATCTTGCAATTACCCCCAGGATGCTGAAATCTTTGCTAAACTCGGAGCCTCCTGCAGAAAGCTTAATGCATTTAGCCATTTAGCACTCAGTTCTTTTAACTCCTCGTGTTCTGAGCCTAAGCAAATTCTGAGTGTGACTTGTCTCCCCATGGAAGTCAAACTAAGGGGAGGGGGTCTCCCTCAGGATGCCAGCATGAGTATTCTAGCTTTATGACGTTCTATTTCTCACTGCCACATAAGACTTTGCATGCATGGGAATGATGCCTGTCTGCTGTCTTTGCATGAACACAGTCTGGTTTCAGAGTCCACAAAGTTGAAAATCAGACTCTCTGCCATAGTAGATTTTTTTCTCCAAGGCTCTGCCCAGTGGTCACACTGCAGGTCCTCCCCACTGCGGAAAGTTCTCAGACAGGGCCATGTGGAGACTCTCTGATCTAAATTCCTCCAATGCTCTTTGTATTTTAGTTCTAGGAAGTTTAGAAGCTGTGTGAAGCTAAAGCCGATGTTGGGGAAATGGAGTTGATAATGGAGTGGAGGGAACACTTGATTTGCTGGGGGGCTCTGGGTTAGGAAAGTGAGATTCTATGTCCTTCCACAGACCGTCTGCAACATTGCTGACATGCCAACGTGAGGGGAGGAGGAGAACTCCACAGAATGGAATGTTTGTCCAATGATAGCCAAATTTTAGAGGATGAGGGAAATAACAGCTCTCTATCTATATTAACTTGGATTTGTCTCTACCCTTTATCATTAATCACTGCTCCAAACAAAGTTAATGGGGATGTTATGGCTCAATTTCTGTGGCCTGGGGAAGCTTATCAATGGGGCTGCCACTTCCTAGCTACTTGTGGAATTTATCTGTGTTAAATGAATTCACTCACGGATGTCATAAACATTGTAAATTCTGTCCTGACAGGATGATGAAATATTAGAAAATGTTCACATAAATTTGGGGTTGGGGGAGAGAGTTCTTAAAATCCACATTCTTCCCTCCATTCTGCAGTAAACTTCTGAAAATTGAAATGGGCATTTATAATTATGCACAGTAATACACATCAGCAGAGCTTATATTTATATTTTAAACCCAAACAGTTTACCACATAGTTTTTTGAAATATAGGTTGCAATGATTCATGGCCACCTCTTTTGATGAAAAAAATATGAAAGTTCATAAATGATAAATTAGAAATATAATAAAACACTGCATGATGGGTTAGCAGTCTAAAGAAGATATTCACATTTAACCATAAACATCCACTGGACCATTTTAGTATGTTACCAATTTGTATATTACTGCTGTCAAACAACCTTTGATTCCCGCAGCCAAGGAATCAGACCACAGCAAAAACTCTGCCCTAAGTTGCAAAGGACACAGAATATAGAACTCTGGTTATAGAACTAATTTTTCCAGTTGATGATACATTCACTAAGTTCACTGGACTGTCTGTTCTCCTTTTTTTATTTTTAAAGAAAGTGGGAAAGCATGAGAGAGAGAGAGTGAATCAATATTATTTAGTTTTTCATGTGGCCTTCATTGCTCTGACGCTTCATTGTGCATGTGGTGCTGGGGTTCGAACTCGTGTCCTCGCGTGTGCCAGGCAAGAGCTGTAACCACTGAGCCACTGCTCCAGCCCTCTGTTTTGCACTTAAATTAAATGTTTTTGAGCAAGAAAAGTAAAAGCCAAATAGTTTTAAGAGAGGAGTAGCATGACTTCAAGGAATAGCCAAGAATCCTGTTATTTGTCTTCGTTAAGCTCTGTGCTATTTATCTTAAGGTTTATGGCACTGAAAGCCCAGATAGATTTAGTCATTCTACATGCTACCATGGGGCGGGGTGGGGTGGAAGGATTAGGCAGGAGGACACCTCACTAAAGAATGTCACACACCCAGTTTTTTCTTAGAACTTGTGGGGGAATTCTACACTTAATTTTAAAAGACGTTCCAGTGACTATTTTAAACAACTTTTCACTGCTGTGACCAAAACACCTGATAAGAACAATTAGAGGAGGAAAAGTTTATTGGGGGCTCATGGTTTCAGAGGTCTCAGTCCATAGAAGGCTAGATCTCTTGCTCTGGGCTAAAGGTGAGACAGAACATCATGGTAGAAGACTGTGGTAGAGGAAAGTGGCTCAGAACATGGACACCAGGAAGCAGAGAGAGAGAGAGAGAGAGAGAGAGATACATCCTACAAAGGCAGACCCCAGTGACCCACCTCCTCCAGCCACACCTTACCTGCCTACAGCTACCACCCAGTTAATCTTTATCAGGTTATTGATGAACCGATTGGGTTAAGACTCTCATAACCCAACTGTTTCACCTCTAAACATTCTTACATTGTCTCACATGAGTTGGGTTTTTTTTTTGTTTTTTGTTTTTGTTTATGTTTTTGTTTTGGTAGACACCTCCTATCTAAACTATACCAAGACTTTCAGATTGGGTTTTTTGACTATACTAGTATCCATCCAGCTTTCTGGAGCATTTGGGTGAGATAAAGTAACTAAAGTAATTGAGGTAATTAAATTTTTCAATTTTGTTAGGGGCTAAATTAACAAATGTAAGAAAAATAACTGTCTTCCTTTCCCTCATCCTGAGCTTTTATTTCCACACTATTCACAAAAGCACGTGTGTGTGTGTGTGTGTGTGTGTGTGTGTGTGTGTGTAGGGGAGAATTAGAATGTCCTGTCTCAGAATTAGAAGTTTCTTTGTGAAATGTTTCCCTGGTAACATATATTTCCATATATACTAAAATTTCCTTTGGTATAATGTACATTACTAACAATTTTGCTAGGATACTTTAAAAAATACTTTTTTCTGTCTGATTTTCAAGTGCTGTGAGCACACATAGAGCTGAACAGAAGCACTTCTATTTAGAGCAAGGTAACCTTGGGGATGTTATTTCAACTCTCGAGCTTTACTTTCTTTATGTATATAAAAGAGGTAGGTGATTCCCACCATCCAGGGCTGTCATGAGGATTAAATTGCATAAACCACCCACATTCTCTGGTGCTTAGATTATAATAGTTGCTCAGTATTATTTCCTCCTATAAACCATTGAACCCCAACTGTGTTTTAGGCTTTGTTGATACTGCTAACCAACTTACTCATTACTAGTGAATCTACTCATTGAAGAATGAATGCAAATTGCTTACAATTAAAATATCTTTATTTATGGATGTTATTTAAAGTAGTCAATTAAATATGCCTTAATATTACTTTTACTATCATAGAATACTTAATTAACATTTCATCATATTCTAATACATAAAACAGCATGCTCCCAATATACAAAGAGACACAAACCAATGGAACAATAAATTAAAGTCCCCAATTGAATCCCTACATATATGGCCATGAGTTTTACTAAAGATTTCAAAAATACACAATGAGAAAAGGCCAGTTTAATCAATAAATGGTGTTGGGAAAACTGGATATCAACATGTAGAAGATGAGGAAAGAAGTCCTTGTGCGGCAGAAAGGGACATAACAGAGACTGAAGCATCAGCCGGAAATGGAAAACCAACCTGCATGGGATCCATGACATGGTAGCCTCCCTTCACATCTGGGCCCACCCTCTCTGCCGTGTGCTCTTGCTTTTGTACTGCAAAGTTAGATACTGAAAGCTGCCTTTCGAGGACTCCTTTGCAGCTAAACTTTCTGGTTCTAGTCTAGACTATTGATCAGGGGTAATCAGGAAGTAGGGAGCTGGGAAGTGACAGCTCAGGCTTCCAGTCTTCTGGTGTGAATGTATCAGGGGACACCTGGCTCAAGAGGTATCAGTCCAGTGACTACTTCACCCTTCATCCCCAAATCCTAGTTCAGGTTGTATGATCTGAAAGCCAAGTGTAAGCAGTGACAATTGGAACCTGAAATTGAAGATAAGTTTAGGACAATGGCTTCCTGATTCCCAAACTCTTGACTGTGGAAGAGATAGGGTTTGTTCTTCTAGTATCTAATGCTTTGAATCCCTTACTGCATAAAATAGGTAAAATCATTCTGTTATCTGCAACTGTGAGCTGATATACATCATTTTTGTATTAGAGGCCCTAAAGGACTTGGGAGTAACTCCCAAGTTAAATTGGGAGTAACTCTCATAGGAAATAAAATTTCACCATATCATCATCAGGGTATGGTTGGCCTACAATTGATTATATAAGTATTGGTAAATACAGTGAACTCCACTTTTCAGAGATCAACTCCTCTTCATCAGCAACTTTCCTGACTATAGCTCCTAATAGATTAAAAAAAAAAGAGAGAAAGATCTGAACAGAGAACCTGGGAAACATTCAAAGGACCTCATTTAGTGGACACAAAGAGTATGACTGACCATGAGTTGACAGGAAATTTGAGCAAGTTTATTTTCATAATTTCTTTTTTTCCCCTTGTACTCAATATTAAACCCAGGAAATCTTAGCCATATCCCTCGCCCTTTTTTATTTTTTATTTTGAAATAGGGTCCTGCTGAGTTGTTTAGGGTCTCACTAAGTTGCTGAGGCTGGCTTTGAACTTGCAATCCTCCTGCCTCATCCTCCAGAGCTGCTGGGATAGCAGGTGTGTGCCACTGCACCCGGCTAGTTCCATAATCTCTAGTTAACTTGTTCAGTTATGTGGGAAAGACTGACAAAAGCAAGCAGGAATAAATAGAAGGCTGAGACATCATAAAAGAAAGAAAAAACCAAGCAGGATATAGTCCTAAATATATCATCCAAAGATAATGCAGAAGCAGCAAGAAAAAACAAGATACGCACAGAGACAAAACTAAAATGTTGTTATTATATTTTAAAAGTTTGTGCTGCAATGAGTTGAAAACACTTTATTCCACAAATGGTTTAAGATAAATGATGTGTAGTAATTTCTTAAATGGCTAAGTCCCCGTTGAAACAAATGACCACTTGCAGATGGAGTCAGATATGTGTTCTCTGCCACGTGGAACTCAGCAAGAGAAGCTGGACTAGCCCTAAAGGAGCTGAGTAGTAATCTCCAACTGAGTAAATAGGGAACAAGCGCAGTGCCTCCAGAGTAACTTAGAAGATTACGTGGTAGAGTGTGAGCGTGCTGCTTCTGCTGACAGTGAAGGTGATCATGTGACAATACGCTGTATGCTACAATAAAATTCCCCCATTGCTTTTTCACATAGGCTACTCAGCAGGCCACTAAATCAAATCTGTGACTGCCCCTCCCTTCCTGCCTTTCCAGCAGGGTCTATGGCAACAGCTTTTTCTTGAATCCAGGGCACTGACTTCTTAATAGATCATTGTTGTTTTGCACCCTCTCGTCTTAATTTAAAGCCTAAACAGATAGGTAGGTGGACAGACAGACAGGTTTCTCCAGAGCGGCTTATTAAGTGAAAATTCAAAATTCAATTTGCAAAATAATTATAATATGGATCATACATAGGGTATAATCCATATTTTTCAAAAAAAAAACAAAGAGAAAAATTGTGTATATATAGTGTATGGTTGTGTTAAAATGCATAGGAAATAGAATGAAAGACTACAAGAATACATAATAATATTTTTTCTGCAATACTGAGGATTGAACCCAGGGGCACTCTGCTGATGAGCTACATCCTCAGTCCTCTTTATTTTCCTTTTGCAATAAAGCTGGAATCATCTTTGCCTCCCTGACCACCCATATCCAATCACACATCAAGTCATTTCTATATTGATTTTTCATAACTTTAGATTTTCTCTGTTTCAAGAAATGGCCATGCACACCAAATATTCTCCAGTCTAGGTGCCCATGAACTATCACTTCAGCTTTGAGCTGCTGTTCTAAATAGTCTCCCTGATTCTAATTTTAACTATCCGTATCATCTTCCTGAATGGGTCATATAATTTATTCATTCTTGTAAGCTCCCTGATGTGAGAAATTTCAATTGATTCGTATTTGTAGATTTTCTTGCAGCCTTAAACATAACTAATGCTAAAAGTAAGAGCTTTGGAGAAAGATGAACTTGAATTCAAAGTCTGGTCTGTCATTCATTAGGCCTATGTGGTGTGCAGTGTCAGCACAAAATTAAAATGTGCCCCTGATTGCAAAAAGTAGTGGCTCTGGTGTGGATAAAATTTGAGTGTCCCCCAAAGGTGCACTTACTGCACTCATGGTTCCCAGGGTGGTGATGTTTGGAGATGTGGTGGACTTTGGGAAGTGGGACTTAATATGAGGTCCTTAGATTAAGGGGTGTGTCCTCTGAATGGAAGTGGGGACCTCATCTTGGTCTTCCTGTTTGGGTGATGTGGTGCTATTCCTCCCACATGCACTCCCACCATTGCATCAGCCTCCAGGTGACACACAGCCAAGGAGGGGACCCTCACCAGAGCTGCACCATGTTATTTGAGTTCTCATCCCTCAAAACTGTAAAATAAATAAACCTCTTTTCATATAAATCTGGCCTGTCTCGTGTATTTCAGCATAGTAATGAAAAGCTAATATAGAAGTCATTTTCCCCTTCCCAAGACCATTGCTCCCAACTAGAGATGACAGGTGACCTCCAGGGGGTTACTACCCTGGTACTGGAACTGGCTTGATACCTGGAAGGGGGCATGTGGGTCAAGATCTTATTTGGAAATAAGATCCAGGAGTATATGGTTTTTTGCAAGTTTCCCAGGTGATTCATACACACACAGTTTTTCTTTTCAGTATTTTCCTAGGGTCTTCTAGATACTACTTTTCCCGTTTTGTTACACTCGCTCTACCACATATCTGCCATTCATCCAAGCCTTAGTGCATCCATCAATAGATCCATGTTCTTGATTTTTGTAATGCATCCAAAATTAATTGCAGACACCATTGTGCTTCATGCCCAAATACCACAGGATTCGTGTCGCAGAGTTCAGTACCATACTCGGGACTTTTTCTTTTTATTGGAAGTAAATTTACATACAACGAAATGGACAGATGTTGAGGACACATTTAGTGAACTTCACCTATGCAAATGTCTATGTCATCTAAGCTTGCATGTATATGTAGAATATTATCTTCACCCCAGAAAGTTTCTGCATGCCCCTTTCCAGTAAATAGACACTCCCAGGCCCCCAGACATAACCGCTTTCTGAATTTTTTCCAGCCTGCGTTTGTTTGCCTGCTTCTGTAGAACTTCATGGAAAGGAACCATTTAATATGGGCACTTTGATGAAGGCTCCATTTATCCAGCACATTTCTCAAGCTCCGTCCATGTGTTGCACATAGCAATAATTTGTCCTATTTCAATGCTGAGCAGTATCACATTATGTGAATATTCTACCATCTGATATTTTTGTTATTCTACTGATAAACATTTGGACTGTTTCCAATTCACAGTGATTATCAATAAATCTGCTGAGGATACTTTTGTACATGCCTTCATGTGGATTAGGTTTCCATCTCTTGGGTAAATGCTTCAAAGTGGAGTTGCTGGGTAATAAAGTAGGTGCATATTTAGATGCATAAGAAAGCGGTGGCTCTTTCCCCAAAGGGACTGTACTATTTTGTACTCTTGCCCACAATTGCTGTCTGTGCCTCATCCTCGCCAACATTTGGTGTTGTCAGCCTTTCAAGTGGAATTTTATCCATCCTGGCAGATATTTAGTGATAACTCATTGTGGTTTCTAACTTGCATTTTCCAGATAACTACTGACTCTTGACTGCTAATGAAATTGGACTATTTTTGAATAGTCCAATAGTTGGCCATTTGAAAATCTTCTTTTGCGACATTGCCATTCAACTCTTTTGCCATTTTGAATTGATTTCTTTGCTTTTTTGTTATCGAGTTGTAAGAGTTCCTTGACTACACAGGATGACCTTTCACTAGGAACACTTCATGAAAACAGTTTCTCCCAGTCTAAGCTTTTTCCTTTGTTCTTAGTATTCTTTGAAGGGCAAAATTTCCAAATGTTGATGAAGTTCAGTTTGGTACTTAGGTCATGTATCTCTACTGCTTTCTCTCCTACTGATTTTTGGGAACATTTCCCTGCTTTCCCTCTTCTCTAAGCTTCTAGACAAACCATATTCATGAAAGCAGCAGCATATAGGGACCTCCTCCGTCCCATTCCTCCTCACTCTGTGACACCATTCTTCCCCATGTTCTTATAAAAAGGTGGACCTGATGACCACGCATTGAAGAAGTCCCTTGTGCATCTTACCAGCGTGAGGAAATTCCCATATTTAGAGGGCAGTTCAGTGGTCTTCACTTCCTGTAGTTCATAACCTTCCAGGGATAAAATCTCCTTTCAGCATTTAAGAATTCCCCATCGCACCAAGATCAAGACCTTGGTTTAAGATCCTCATGGTTATGAAACTGCTGAAGAGGGACGAGAGATACTGGGGTGACTATTGAAAGTTCCTTAGGCTCTTTTTTTTCAATGTCTGCATTTAGAAACAATGCAGATCTTACAACATTTGACAGAGAGTTAGGCATTCAGGGCATTATCTACCATGAGAAAAAGCAGACACAGGGCAAAGGCACCTTGCCTAAGGCCCCAGTGGGGAGCTTGGAACAGAAGCCAGTCCCCTATCAAGAGCTCTCAGTCACTCTGAAATTCCACCACCAGGACAGGCGGAACACAAAAGAGAAACCCACTGAGGAGAGGAAATGTTTTCCCACAAAAGCAATTTCCTCCCATTTGTATTTGAGCAACAAATTTGTTTCCAGTTTCAGATGCCACTATTCAAACACGACTCGCTGCATTTTGACTATAATAGAGGCCCTCTCATTCTTCAGTGATTTGCTGGTAAATATTTATCAATACGGCTGGGCCCTGGGCCCCCTTTCCCTGACTGTCATGACGAGCCCCCAACGCTGCCAGCCTTTCTCAAGGCTTGGTGGCCGGGAGGCCTTCGACATGCCCATGTGTTTTCTCATCTGGACTCCGAGGTGCTATAAACATTTACAACTGAACTGTCAACATGGATAAATAAAGTACGGAACAGTTGTACACTCTCTCACCTTTATTGTGTTTTTCATACCTTGCGTAGCTTCAAAAGATTGGCTTTATCTCAAGAAACTGAAGCAATAGATTAGATGACTTTAAAAGCGTTATTCAGTGCCAATAGCACTAAAGTTCGGAAATTGTCTCATTCCTATAGTTGTGTGTGTGTGTGTATGTTTTGTCTTTAGTTAAAATCTGTTTTATTAATGGCACAAAGGCTTGATGAAAATTTCTGTCTTCCTCTCATTGGCAACTACTATCATCTGAAGTGTCAATTCCAGAACTGTCACTAGATCTGATTTTCCTAGAGAACTCATTAAAATATTTTTGGCTGGGCTCAACCCCAAGAGTTTCTGATTCACAGAGACTGGGGGCCAGGATCTGGGAATCTGCATTCTCATACCATCCCTGGTAATGCTGGTGTTGCTTGTCCAGGAACCTCAGGCACTGATTTGGTTCTTCCTCTGAAGAACCATGGGTGATTTACTGGTTTTAATATGGATTTCCAGCAAGCAGTCATTTTATTCCTGCATTCTGAGGTACACAGAATGCTGAAATCTGTCTTCACTGAAAGCAGGTCTTACCTCAGGCAAAATTAAAGAACAGATGATTTTCACACATGGACAGATACACACTTTAAGGCCCAGGGTGGTGTGGGAGGGCCAGTGGCAGACTACCCAACCTTGGTGAGTTCCAGTAGCATTGGGACTGTCCTCCTGTGGGACACCTGGGGACAACATCTCAACTTATTCTGTACTTTGCATCACTAGCTTCTCCTGGCCAGTCACTTTTTAACTGCATTGCCAGGGCTGTGTTGACCAGAAAGACTGAATTCTGAATCTAGCTGACACTCCACGAGCCCACCTGCTACACAGCCTCCCACTCAC
This sequence comes from Aplodontia rufa, assembly GCA_004027875.1. Taxonomy (NCBI): domain Eukaryota; kingdom Metazoa; phylum Chordata; class Mammalia; order Rodentia; family Aplodontiidae; genus Aplodontia; species Aplodontia rufa. Next base: position 69,998 of record PVKS010001201.1, read on the forward strand.
ATCCCCAGACACAGCCTCACCCACCCCCTGAAGAGCTCTGCACTCTGAGAACGTTTAGGTCCCATACCCTTCTTAACACTTGATCTTGCACTTCTTGGCTTGTGGGTTTATCTGTCTCTGAAATTCATGGCTCTTGTCCACAGAGCAGTGTCTTACTTACATCATTTCTTTATGAGGTTACAGTCAATAAATTAAAGAACAAGGACACTTGGGAGGGAGGAGGCAGGCAAGAGAAAGCTCTACTTCTGGAGTAGCAGTCCCACCTTATCTGCAATTTATCTTTTAGGGGTTTCAATTACTCATACTCAACCCTGGTCAGAAAATATTGAATGGAAAATTCCAGAAATAAAGAGCGCATAAGTTTTAGATAACTTTTATGACAGAGTATTGTCACACTGCTCTATTTTATTATTAGTCATTGTTAATAGCTTACTGTGTCTAGCTTATAAATTAAACTTTACCACAGGTGTGTAAGAAAAACACAGTGTGTCAGGTTCTGTGCTGGCTACAGCTTCAGGCATCCACAGAGCATCTTGGGATGCGTCTTCTGTGCATAAGCTCGGATGATTGTGTACTTATTATTAAGCTGGACGGTAGGGTCAGTGGGGGATTAGAGAAGGCAGTGGAGGTTGCTACCTCCTGTGCCAACCCAAAAGGTGGACACCCCACCAACAACGACAGTAGCGCTGTGAATGAGTTTGCCTTCGGTCAAGGACATGGATCCAGCCCAGGGATGGAGAAAGTGTTGCTGGAGGTTGAAAGCCAACTCGGGAGCACTGTGACTGATTTCTCCATCCATGAGTAGAATTTATCTCAGGTTAGATAATTCCCCAGACACAGACACGGGGGTGTATGATAAGGCAGATAGACAGCGCTTAATTCAGCTTTATTGTCAGGTGAGAGAAAGGCATGGGAGAGGGAGATAGCTCCAGAGAGAAGGGTGGACCCATGGGTCAGGGGACTAGGTGCACCACATCAACTTCTTTTGTTTTATTTTGTTTTATCAGGATTGGGTGGGGCTTGTAGTAGCAGGAAACCTCTGAGCAGCAGGTAGCCATGCCTCTTTGGGCCCAGTGCCTTGTACAGCAGTTACCTGTTTGGGGGCAGTTACACACCTGTGCTGTTAAAATTAAGGGCACGCACCTGCGTCCTTGAGTGATTTTGCCCTTTCTTGCCTAGCTTAGGGGCCGAAGGTCAGAACCCTGGGACAGCTTATGAACATAAACACGGCCTTAGGAACCTGAAGCATGCACATAAACCTACAGACTCAGACAGCGTCTTTCTGGAATGTGGAAGGAGACTGGATCCCCTTGGTGGCTTCCCCATTAGTGGTCGCTCCTTTCTGCCATCTTCCTTCTCCCGTTCCAGCTCATCTCCAGCTAGTCTGCCTACAGAGGTGTACAGAGTGTGCCTGACAGTTCTTGTGGCTGGTTGGTGGAGGTGGTACTAGGCCATGAGAGTGGCAAGGCCTCTTTTGAGGGCTTTTATTTGAGCCTGAAGGACTTTGAGACTTGAAAGGCTGGTGAGGTGAGGTAAAATTCAAGGTGAGAAGAAACAGCATTTGCAAGGGAGCCTCTGGTGTCTGGCTCACCACTTGCAGGCCCATTTCAGGGTGGACCTGTCACGGTGCTGTTGGTGACCGTGAAACCTGTGCAGTAAAACTGTCCACATTTGTCCTCCTGCATGAATAGTGGCAGGCTTTCCCGCAAGCAAAAACAAAAACAAAACAAAACTCGGAGATTTTTTTACTTTCAATAGCATGCAACATATGATTGGTGAATGAATTCATAACATGTAACACATGCTTGTTTTGCTGCTCCAAATGCATTTTAAAATAGGTCCCTCGTTCAAACATTTTGACAGTCAGTTTGCAGTTTCTTACAGAGCTGAACATAGTCTCACCCTGCCCAGGTATTTACCAAAATGAGCTGAAAATTTACGTCCATGTTAAAAACTTGCACAGAAACGTTGCTGGGAGCTTTATGGATAATTGATGAAAATCAGAAGCAATCAAGATGTCCTTTAGGAGGCAAATGAAAAAACAAATGCATGCATTCATACAGTAAAATGTTATTTGGCATTTAAAAAGCAATGAGTAATCGAGCCATAAAAAGACTTGAGAAATCATAAATCAATGTTGCTTCTTGGAAGCAGAAGGCCTGAAACAGTATTCTAACTTCATAAGGTCTTCTCGAAACAGCACTGAAAAGATCAGTGGTTGCTGGGTGTTCAGGGGAGAGAGGGCTTGCAAGGGTGGGCCACCCAGGATATTTAGAGATGTGAAACAGCTCTGTAGGAGACTGTCATGATGAGCGCATGTCGCTACAGAGTCCTTAAAACCCAGAGGTGACTCAGAGGTAGAGTGCTTCCCTGGCATGCATGAGGACCCGTGTTCAACCCTCAGCACCACATACACAACTAAACGGCAGAAAGATTAAAACCAGATGAAAAAATAAATAAAATTGATTCTCCCTCTCTCTTAAAAAAAAAAAAGGTAATACACACAAAGAATGAACTCTAATGTACACTATGGACTTCCGTTAATAATCATGTGTCAATATTGGCTCATTAACTGTAATAAGTGAATGATGCAAATGTTAATAATAGAGGAGATATATGGGGACTTTCTGTACTTTCTGCTTGCTATAAAAATAAAAAATGTCACAGGAAATAAATATTTCCCACGTTATGCCTTTACCTTCTCAGGACACCTAAAGACCCATATTTTCCCCCAGTTCCTAATTCTTTTAAGTTGCCTTTTTATCATGTAACTATCTATTGGTAGAATATGCCTTATTTCCTTCCCCTAAATGCAAGGAGATAATACTAAAAGTGGATTTCATGAAGGCTTATGAGGAAGTTGATTCTGCAAAATAAAAACATTTCTGCATTTATTACAGACTGAGAAGGGAAGGGGTTGAAAATTCCATACTTCATCATTCAGTCTTAAAGAATTTGGTCTACATGCATTCAAGTTTGACAGTTCACCATTATGGGCTTTTGAGCTGACACAGCTTATAAAATTTTCTAACTTCTTTACTAGGATAAAGAGGGCAGAAAGGAACATAATAGAATAACTTCTTTAATAAGTTTCTATTTGAAAAGATTTGAAAGGCTAGTCTGAGGATCCTTCTGGAAATGGATTTGAAAGATTGCTGTTCAGATTTTTGTATGTAGAACTTAGGTTTTATCAAATGTAAAAGGTATGGTCAGTTACATGAAAGCCTATATTTATAATACTATAGCTCATTTTTATAATCCTTTTAATATGAAAAGGTACTTTTCACATATAATCTAATTTAATACTTGCAGTCATCCTGGGAAAGCTGTAGCGCAGACATTAACTTCTAAATAAATAACCACAATTCCACACAGTAAGAATACTTGCTTAAACTGTCTCTAGTTTCTCTCTTATAATCATGAATTTGGTTGGAGGGTTTGCAGCCCTTAGAAATCAAACTGAGGTAGGTGATCCTATCTATTCCTAAATCTTACAATAATAAATCCTTCAGGAACTCTTAGCCTGTCATCATTAAGAAGCTTTCTTAAAATGCATGCATCCTATTTTTTCTTCTGTCTTTTATAGAATTCAATTCACATATCAAGTGCCTGAATAGGAAAAAATACCTTGTTTCTCTTAGATCACACTAGAGATGAAAATAATATTTAATAAAAGTCAAAATAATTACATCATCAGAGACAGGCATCTCCAAAAACACAATGCAGTTCTTACACCACACGTTGTCTTGCCCTCTGTGCTGTCTTCTGTTTTGAACATGAATAGGAATGTGTGACACTCTGTGTGTCCACCTATGTGGATGTTTGTGGCTTTGGGGTTTGGTGGCTCAGAGCCGATCTAACTACAGCACTGTTCAAACTTCCCTAGAAGGTGCTCCCTGTAGCCCACACATTCCCAGTTCACTTCCGGAAGCAATATTGGATGTGGAGTTTGCAGTAGGAGCTGCCCAGAGGAATGTCATCAGAATTCTACGGGACCAGCTGATACCTACAAAAACAGAGACGGGGAGCCACACCAAAGCCATCTGTGTTTTAATTGATCTCCCAACCTTGAATGTCTTCAGATTCAGTCCTTCTGCAAATGCAAACTCAATTTGTGTCTTCCAGGGTGGAGCTTTCTGAGACTGTGATTGTTTGCATTTGGATTTAGGCCCAGACTAGACAGAAAGGGAGTGGATTTGCTCTTGGATATCCATCTGAGGTTGTTTTTTTCCTTGTTTTTTCTGATCCACTTTAGCAAGTATGCTCACTCTCATACTTTTGATCCTTTAGTTCATAATAAGATCTACACTTTAGAAGTACAGATTTTTAATGCAAAATATTTGCATGTGAGTGTCATATTTTATAAATATTGATCTTACTCTTTTTTTCCCCTCTCCCAATCTATTTCAAATGCAGAGAAAACAAAATATTGGCTCAGGAACTCCTCTTCACAGGCATTATCAAACTACATATCATCACCATAAGTGAAAATATTAGAATGCCTTTAAGTGCCTTGTAGCTTAATATTTGATCAGTCAAAATTTTCTAGGATATACTAAAATCATGGAACTACTTTCTTTCACCTTAGTCGGTTGCCTGCTTGTGGTGGGTTGACTTCAGTAAGCACCTCTTTAAATACCCAAGAACATTCTGTACCATCTCCCTTCCAGAAATGCTGGAGTCTCTCTGGATCATCGTAGGCCTGCCTGGCGTGAAGGGTCCATTTTCTCAAGGCCTCAGAGGACCCTGGAATCCACTCAATTTTTTCCTAGAGAAAGGTGCTGGTCTTTGAAAGGAAACTCCCAGAGCCTAGCAATGGTGCATCCCTATGTGTGTGGGAGGTTGGGGTGCTGCCCTCATCACGGGGTCCCTACTACTAAGATGCTGCCAGGCCAGTGGGGGAGAAAGACACGCTCCCCGCTAACTCCAGCACAAGAGGGGCAATCATCGTCACTTCCGAAAGCAGTGTTGACATACAACCCAGAGGAGGAACTTAGGTGGGATGGGGTGGAAGTGACCGTTTTCATCTTGAGAAAATTTGGATCTGCTTTTTATTGATAAGCCAAATCAATGCAAGAAAGATCAATCAATTCCTGTGGTCAGAAAGAAGAGTGCAGCCCTCCCCTAATGCATTCCACAATGAATAATACTGAGAACGGTTTCCTTACATGATACATGATATAAATAACCAAAGCTTGTCCAACACGGTTCTACAGCTTTCCATCTTCCCTTCTTTGGTTTTTTTCTGCAGCAGCATTTGTGCCCAGCGCAGTGCTTTATGGTGGCCTCTCTGAGGGGGAGGGGAACCCCAAAGCTGTGCCTACCACCATGGCAGGCCTCTATGTGGCCCCATTTCTCTAGAGACCTCTGACAACAAGCCCTGGGCCCTCTTTATAAGACGTACCTGGGACTGAGCAACTGCTGTAGGGAATAGAAGAGGTAAATGCCTATTAAAGGTGTCACATTTTGTCTTAATAATGTCATTATGGATACTGTGGTTTTGAATCACAGCTTAGGAGTCCACAGCCCTCTGGGATTATTCAGACTCCTGCCAGGGTTGTTACTCTCCAGCTGAAGGAGCAGCACACAGACCCTTTTGAGATGGGGTGGTGTCTGTCTCTTTGCATCAGAGAAAGAAGAATTTAATTTGTCCCCATTGTCCTAATTTGAGAGTTATAATTTGCTCCAGTAACACTATAATGAATAAAAATGGAAGCAAGTACACATTTATGTCACCTTCCCCTGGAATTGACCCTGTCTAGTCTTTATCAGAAAGTCCAAACCAAGAGATTGCATAATTTATAGAGAGGAGAGGGAACATGGTCCACAATATCTGTCTTCAAGTTAAAAATCTACCTTGAACAAAGGCCACTTATTCTGTGCCACTCCTGAGAGCCAAACTTTGGTGTACGGAAGACCTCTCTAAAAAATTAGACTTGCTTCAAATGGAAGAGGATTCCCTGGAACTGGAGGATCATCCTGCTTGTCTCTCCAGAATGTTGGATGGTAAAAGAGGTTCAGGCCTTAGTCAGAGTATAAACCCGGAGCAGACTGTATCTAAATTTGCTTTGAATTTTGATATCCTGAGATGCAATAGAAAAGTAACTATAGGCATAATGAACTCCACATAGAATACATTAAAAGTAGCACCATTAATTTCCCCAGACTAAGCACATGCAACCTGTGTAATTTTAAGTAGTTGCCTTTGGCCAACAGGGGTAAACTGGGTGGGAAAAATGAAGAAATAATGTTTCATTGGCATTTGTTCTTTCTTTTGTATTAAAAGAAGAGTAAGAGGAAATGAAGAATTGGGCAGCTCCAGTATCTTCCCCCCTATCAACTTTCCAAAGAAAATAAATGTAAGTAGGTGCACATACACACACATTAAGTGATCAAGTGTTAAGAGCCATGCTAATAGATCAACTCATTTAATGGTTAATTTGTATTTGGAAACTTCCATAAGAGTGCTCTACAAGACACTCTAGAAATGATAGAACAGACAGACTTAAAGTAAGTGCCTTTAAACAGTGCATCTGTCACAAATCTGGAAAATGTTATAAATCTTCGTTTTCTTCCTCTGTAAGAGGACAACTCCTGGGTTCTGTGAGCCCCTCTGTGGTTGCTCCTGTACTCTTCTCTATAAAATGAAAGACAATTCAGGGTTCATGTCTGCAGAGCTGCTGTTGCCAGGGAATCAGAGGTCGTCATCAGGATGCAACTGAGTCAGGCCCCATGTCCCACTCACTGGGACTCTTCATTGGTCCACAGTGCACATGAAGCCCATTAGATTTAAGGAAGTTATTTTCTTCATATGCATCTGATTCACACACAGTTTGGTCAGCTGTGTCCGAGTGGAAGACTAGAACTGGTTGTGTGATGTTCAGCATTTGATGATGGTCACAGAGAGAGCAAAGGCTACGGCAGACCCTTCCACCCTTGGCAGTGAGCAGATCACCAAGATGGCCTCTCCCCTGACTGCTTCCCAGAAGGACTTCTTCAGGGACCCAAGGAGCTTTATGGCTTGCTTCTGATAGGTTTCAGTCTCATCTTCTGTGAGTCCATTTTACTTTTCTATGAGAGGTAAATTCATCATGGACCACTTTGCAAAAGAATTGATACTTACCTAAATCTTTAAAATTGGGACCAACAAGATTAGGCATGGAAACCACCATATGACCCAGCTATACCAATAATCAGTATTTACTCTGAAGAATTGAGGTCATCTTACTACAAGGATACATGCATATATCTGTGTTTATAGCAGCACAATTCACAATAGCCAAACTATGGAACCAGCCTAGGTGTCCACCAACAGAGAAACGGATAAAGAAAATATGGTCTATATATACAATGGAGTTTTATTCAGACATAAATAAAAATGAAATTATGGTATTTGCAAGAAAATAGATGGAATGAGAATCCATCATGTTAAGTAAACTAAGTCAGACTCATAAGGTTAAGAGTCATATGTTTTCTCTCATATGCAGAAGCTAGAGAGGAAAATGAAAACCAAAGGTGAGAGTAGATCTCCTAAAACCCAAAAGGAGATCAGTAGAGGAAAGAAACCAAGGGGTGGGAGGAAAGGAGGGAGGAGTGAAATTCTGGAGAGGGCTATTGGCTAAATTATATTATTATATTGAGATCATGTATGAATATGTAACAACAAATTCCATCACTATATACAACTATAACTCAGCAATAAAAATATGGAAAAATAAAATAGGGACCACCCATTAGAATTTCTGGCCCTTGACATTTATTGGAAGATCTTGTAGAAACAATTTAAATTGCAATGTAATTTCAGGTTTATTTCCATTCAAACAAGACACCTGAGTGGACTGCTTCATGATTGAAAATAATCCTGAGATATTCCTCCATCTCTACGATCCTGAGTCCATGTGAATATTGATCCAACAACCCAACAGGCCAAGCTTTGTTTGTTGATAAATGCTCAGAAGGGAGAAATCTCCTCCAGATTTCATTTTATTGGTGAGAAGTAGTAACCTGACTTTTTAATTCACATGATAGAAGATGTTATAACAAGCACGCTGATATGCTCATGCGAGAACAATCTGAAATGAGGTGATTTCCAAAGCACAAAGAAGAGATGGAGAATGTCTGATTGCAAACGCTCTTCTTATACACCTTGTGGTTTCCCAGCAAAAGATCTTGACACTTAACTTTCTAGAATGCTCCATGCCCTTCATGCCCTTTCTATGTCATTGTTTCCTGTGCGATGTGAAAATTTCCAATCTTTCTTTTACTCTCTGTCTAGCACTTATCTAAGATATTCTATTCTTATATTTTACTTCTAAGCTAGTCTCTTGGGAGTTGTGATTTTTACTCATTATCCCCATTACTTTACTACTGTCCTTGCAAAAACTATTTCAGAATATTTTTAAAGCTTTCACCTGATTATGTCTTGCTTGAAAGAAGGATATTCTCAAATTTAATCCATTTTGCTTCATTAGGTATGGAGGGATATTTATCTATCCTGATTAGCTAATTTAGATTTAAATGGATTAAAGAGGCCCACACAATCAAAAGATTTATGGACTCTCAACTCTAAATGTTCAGTTCTTAGAGCTGAGACTGTTTGCTAAGTCCTTGAGCCAAATGCTTGGTTAAAGCAAGACAATGAGCTTATAGCTTATGTGGTGGAGTCTGCAATGGAAAGCCCCAGCCTAGAAGACTGATCCTGAAAACTTGAAGAAACATTCCTTCTACAGCAAAACAAACACTTTTCTCTTCTCCTAGATAAGATGGAGCATTTTTTTTTTTTTTTGTGAATCCATATGGTTTGTCCTCTTCATAGGAAACGACTAAAGACAACAGTTTTCCAGATTTCTTCCTCTAAGTTTTCATTATCAATAAATGCTTGTGATATCAGCAGAGATTTTTCAGCCCACACATCCGGCTTGTATCTTAATTACAATAACTTCATGTCACAAACAGCCCGATGGAATGATGTATGGAGAGAACTTGAGTTTTTTTCCTGCTCCCTCAAGCTCCCTGCCAGACCCAGCCCAGCCCCCTTCTCTCCTTTCTCCATTCCCAACCTCACGAAGCCCGGAAAGTCTTTCAACATTCCTGAAAAGTTACATAAGACACCAGAAGTAGATAACATTGTGTGTTTCAAGTTTAAAATGCAGAATGTTTATGCCTGTAGGGAGAAAAGAATGAAAGAATGTGCCTTTCAGGAATCATATCTGGAAGGCTGACAAATGCTTCCCATGCAGGAAAAAGAAGGTTGGAGGCCTCTGAATGTGCTTCACTACCTGGTAAATAGCAAGTCCCTGTCATTTAGGAATAAATACTAATACCTACAAGCCCGAGTTATAGCCACCATTTCGTTGGAGTAGTGTCAGACCCAAGAGCATCATCTTCATCCTGAGATCTGGTCCTTTCTTAATGGCTCAGAGGGAAAGGAAAAGGGACTCTGAGTCTGGGCTCTGCCTTAAAGGAAGGCCAGCCCGGTTCTGTATGGGCATCTGGATGTACCCCGATGCCCTCCTCCCGGAGCTGACCAGCACTAAGGGTTTTCTCACGTCCACCTCTCCCATTTGGCACAGAACAAGCCTTCTCTGAGAACAGCAGTAACAGAGCTACAATTTAGAAGAGGAGAGCGTTTGTTTGGGGAATGGAGCGCCAAGAAAGGAAGTGTCACATGTAAACATATTTGCCCAAATCAACACACCACCTAGAATCGGTCCTTCCGAGCCTCCTGACCTTGCCCTTCCTTCCCTTTGGCGAGGCGGGCAGCGCAGACACGCAGCCCCGTGGCTGATTGCAACACACTGCAGCAGTCTCCAAGGCAACCCTGACTCGAGGTCACTTCAGTGCTGCCTGATTTCCAGGAAGCTTCTGTTGTATGTGGTCGAGCATCGGACAAGACATTTAACCTGAGCACAGGGAAAGCGGTAGGTCCCTCCAGAGTCCGCATTCTTTCTCTAGTGGGTTGGGTTTGTGAACAAGGATTGGCCTGTAAAGTAAATATTTTCAAAAGGCTTGCTGAATGCAGACATGACCTCGGCCCAATGGACTTACCACCCATCTAGATGAATACCAGCAGGAGGGAGACGCAGGATCTCTGCTCATTGCCTCGGAAAGGGGGGTAACCTGAGAAACAGTGAATCCAGGAGTGATGGGCGATACAAAAGGCTTTGTGGGGTTTCCTTCCCTGTCTTTGTTGGCCTCTATTCTGATCATCTCTTTGCCATTTTGCTGACTTTATTTCTTCTGCATTCCTTTTGGGACTGGAATTTATCTATGGGAAGGATAAAAGTACACTAACTATAATGTAAAAAAAGCTAACAAAGTCTAACACCGATTCACCTGTAAGCCAGTTCTTGCTTGCAAAAGCACTCTTACTTAATGCCATTGATGGTATTTATTCTGGCACGCATTCATTAAAAGATGATGGACCCCAACTAGACACCAGGTGGGGGATAAGCTCTGGAACAAAGAAATAAAAAAAAAAACTCCAGCAATTTTAATATATACTCTAAGTGCCATGTAAGTGAAGAGGAAGCAAGTGAACCTCCTTGAGGGACAAGTCAGCATCATGGCCTGGGAGGGATCAACTTGAGCACCAGGTCACCTGGAAGGATGTTAAACCTGGGATCATCTCTGTGGTTCAGTTTCTTCCTCTGTAACGTGGGGATGGACCTAGCATACCCCACTGAGGCCTTCTATGAATTACATTCTGGCCAAAAGTGACTGTCTTTTTGTTGTTGGTGTTGATACTGAGAATTTCATCTGGGGGTGCTTCACCACTGAGCCACACACACAGGCCTTTTTATTCTTCTACTTTGAGACAGGTTCTCACTAAGTTGCAGAGGCTGGCCTTGAACTCGTGATCCTCCTGGAACTGAGTCACTAAGATTACAGGCGTGCGCCACTGCCCCCAGCTTCTGTGTCTTCCACTTGTTCACCCAGCAGTTCAGGGAGGTGACCATCGACTCTCCAGGTACTCTCAGTGCATCCTCCACAGGGTGATTCATTAGGACTGATTCTCCCTGGGGCCTCTGTCACTTTGGGAGATTAAGTTGGGCACAGGTATAGCACTCCTGTCCCACAGCAACTTCAGTGACACAGGTCCTGGGCAGAGTGTGGCTCGGGGAGTCTCCATGCATTCTACAGGGCATGAGGAAGTGAGAATTCTTTCACGAGTGTTTTGAATCCTGATGGATCCAAGCATGAAGAGAGCAGAACCAGTAACATACTTTCAAACCCCATTCCCCACGTGGTTCCATCTGCTTGATGCTCCTCCCCACGGTGCCCCACACAAGGACTCCCAAGGAGGAGTCTTGCAATTTCAGTTGAAATACCAATGAACCAAAGACCCGCAACAGCCAGACTCTGTCCCAGAGGTATTACTATCTGTAAGAGACTTCCCCTTAAGACTGAATCTCTCCACCTAGAAGACGGAGGCAGAATCAAGAGGCTGGGAGGTGAAGCTACTGGTACTGGCTGGTCATCTAAGTGACTTACGATACGTCTGAACCCATGCAGCCTCTGCGTAACAGGAGGGCGAGCTCTAGGTGGAGAATTGCACACCTGACATGCATGATAAAGAGCCATGGGACTAGGACACATGCTTATATTAGTGGAATGCACACTTTAAACAGCAATCCATAACCCTTCACACCTACCTTGTGACGTAGATGTTATGCCCCTCTTTACAGATGAGGAGATTAAGGCTGGAAGAGATGAAATGGTGTGAACAAGGCATGTCAAATCAACTTTCACTAACTTAGGACCTGGTGACTTAATATTTCAATCACCTCTCATGTCAGGGGTTCACTTGAGTCATGTTATGTGCAGTTTCCCCACAAAAAGAAGTGACACCCAAGGCAACCCAAGGTTCTAAAGCCTTAACCACAATGTCATAGCATCCAAAATGAAAGGGTTTTTAAAAAGAAATCATCCTGTATAAAGAGGTTGGCAGACTACTGCCCATGGTCATCTGCAGTTCTCAGTTCAGTTTTATAAATAAAATATAATTGGAACATGCTTGATCATTTATGTATTGTCTATAAAAAATCTGGGCATGGGGCAGGAGCAATGGTTCAGCGGTTATGGCACTTGCCTGGCATGCACTCCTACGTGGGTTTAAACCCCAGCACTATGTACACTACAAAGAGTTAGAGCAACAAAAGCCACATGAAAAACGAAATAAAATTGATTCCCCCCCCTCTTTTTGAAACAACAAAAACCTGGGTGTGAATTTATGCAATTTGTCTAATACCCCACTTAACCATTGTCTGTGGTTACGTTCCAACTAGAGAGGCAGAGGTGAATAGCTACTACAAAACCACTTATCTCACAAATCTAAAATTATCTGGCCCTTTACAGATCAGTATTAAAAGGTTAGTAAAAAATGAATCTATCCCTTACTCTATGAATATTTTATAATGTTTGTGATATTAACTCTGAGACTCCATGCAATTTTAAGAGTCATATAAATAATGACTCCAATCTATTTTATTCAGTTTTTAGGGTTAAGCATATTTTATATTACTCAAATCTACTTTAGATATACAGCACAATTTTGTTAGCCAAAACATATTATTCCCCAAGCATCCAAGATAAATAAAATATTGATATAATAATACCCTCACAATCTCTAAAATAGAGCTCATGTGTCTATGGTTAAGAGCTACATACTAAGAAATCAGCAAATGCTTTCATATTTACACATAGCGTAGGTTTGGTTTCCAATCCCCCACTTGTACAATTAGATTTCTTTTACTTAATGTGGTTTCACAATAAGCACTTTATTTCTCCCTCTTAGCTAATAAAATAGCTCTTACATTCTTCTATTATCTGAATCTTCAAACAACCACACAAGGAGCAGAAGGAACATCTCTCTTTCCAACACCATCCATGTTCCTGTCGCTGCTGATTCATTTCCCATTAGCTTACAAAATGCTTTTTACTCCTCTTGTCTATGACTTTTTTTCCTCTCTTTATCAAACTTTCTATTGCCCAGTTTCTTAACATCTCCATGAAGCAAACCTCCTTCGGAAGTGTCTTCAGTTTCTCTTCTCTCGTTCCCTTTTAAACTTTACCAATCAAGTCTTCAACCTCCTCATCCTCCTCCAATCCGTCCTCTAAAATTGTTCTTAGGACGGTTACCAATGACCTTTCATGTACCAAGGTCAAGCCCAAATTCAATTCCCACTCCTATGCCTTGTGACCCACCAGCAGCAGCACCTTAGCTACTTGTTTGTTCTTCCTGACACACTTTCTCCCTTTGGCGTTCTCAGGATGTTTGTTTTGTTACAGTTTATACCTGGAATGTCTCTGGCACAGGGTGGATGCTGAGTAATTGTTTAAATAAAGGAAATTGGTGGGGGGTGCTGGAGTGGTGGCTCATCTCTTACAGCATTTGCTTGGCATGCGCAGGTACACGGGTTCAAACCTCGGCACCCATGTACACAACTAAGTGTTGGAGCAATGAAGGCCATGTAAAAAACTCAATAAAAATTAACTCTCTTTCTCTCTCTCACTGTCCTTCTCTCCTTAAAAAAAAGGAAATTGGGACAACCAATCTCATCTGCATCATGAAATAAATTCACACTGCTGTTAACAGGATACTAAAAAAAATATTTGAAACTTCATTAGTAAAATACACGTGTAAGTCCAAATGAGGACATTTCAATGCAAAACATCAAGTATGTTTATCAGAACAGCCATCTCTCATCAATGTTATCTATATACTCCTTTAACTTAAGGTGTTAAAAGTAATCTGTATGTGTTTATTCATAAAAAGATCACAATAATTTCATGTTCTTTCTTGGAATTCTACTGAAAATACCACCCATTGCTGAGAAAATTACAATTTGGCTCAGTTGCTTAGTTGGAAACCTGGTCTGGCATTTCTCTTCTTTACTTATTGTATTTGACAGGAGTTGTAAGAAGACCCTTGAGAATGTATCAGCAATCAATAGGTGATGGATAGCTGTATTAATAACTTATCATCTCAGGAGAAAGTCAAGGATGAAGACGTCATGCTAGAGTGTAATCCCCTCTGGTCAGATACCATGTGGCATATGTGTTAGATAAACCTTCAAACCATCTTCCTTTCAGTTAAACAGAGTTCAGCTGGGGGTGTCCAGTAATATTTTTGAATTGAATTGAATATCAACCAACAAACAAATGGCCTGACAAATTTGAACTGACCTGTATTTGATTTTAAGAATTTTAACTCAATTTAGCTTTCCCAGATCAAAACATTTTACAGGGGCTGGAGTGGTGGCTGAGCGGTTGCAGCGCTTGCCTGGCAGTGGGCGAGGATGCAGGTTCGAACCCCAGCACCACATACACAACGAAGTGTCAGAGCAACGAAAGCCACATGAAAAACTAAATAAAACAGATTCTTTCTCTCTCTTTCACTCTCCCTCTCTCAAAAAAATTGTACAGATTGGAAATAAAAATGATGAATGCAGACTCGCAAGGTTATTGGGAACAATGCTCCGGAGAGGATTGTTGTCAGCAAGCAGGCGTCTTATGAGAAGAAAGGCACGTACACCAGGACAGTTCCGTAAACACCGTGAGAAGGAAGCTGGGGTTGCGGTGGCTGACATGCGGATGACATGCCACCCAGACAAATGACACTCAGGCCTCGCCGCTGGCCAAAGTCTATGACTATTAACTGATTTCCGTCCCATGCTCTTTTTTTTTTTTTTTTTTTAATAAGGGCTTCAATGACCATGCAGATATCACTGTTTAATATTTAAACAAAATTTTCATACTGAGACAATGAGCAGCTACTGGTACTGGCTGGAGCTCCAGCACGGCTGACTGTCGCTCCCGCAGTAGAAAGCATAAGCAGGTTTCCAGGAGCGTTTCCAGAAATCAAAGCTCCTGTTTTGTTGACACATGTGAATGGCATCTCCGAAGGTCGCACACACAGCACAGCAGGTGTGTGGTCCTCTTCCCAGGTGAGTTCCTGCATTGTTCTGCCTCTCCCTGCGGAACACCAAGACGGGCTGGCGCAGCGTGTGTTGGCTAAACAGACCCGCTTGCTTCCACGTGCTTGCTTCTGAGCGTTGACAATGGCTTTTCACAAACCCCTTCCTAATTATCCAGCATCAAAGGCAGCTGGGGTGCTGGTGTAGGCTAAGAGCTTCAGTATCCCTGTCCATAATGTGGTAAAGGACATAAGTAAGCTTAATTAGAGAGAGACCATGTCTTCCCATGAGGTGACATCTTCAAAGCCCACTTCAACCTAATGAAAAGGTTGTTACATATTTATTTCCTCAAAGTTGGATGTTCTGATGTTTGGCTCCAGCATGAAGCAAGAAGGCTAACATAAAATGCTTATTGTCTTCTATGTGACTGAAAAAATATTGTGAGGAATAACTTTAAAAAAGATCTTTGATTCCACCGCTATGAAGATCCCATCTCGTCTAAGGGTGGGTATGGGAAAAACAGGTTGCGAGTTTCCAAACCTAAGCCAGTGGGCTTTTAGGGACTCAACCCTGTAAAACATGGAGGAATTAAACTCCACTCGCACCCAGCATGTCTTGGCTAATTTCTTTCCCAGAAGGGAGGAGGTCCAAGACAGACGGTAGCAATTGTAAAACACCATGTACAGCAACTAAAAAAGGACTGATATGAACCTTAAGAAAAGTACTTAGGGGGCTGGAGCAGCGGCTCAGCGGCTGGAGCGCTTGCCTGGCATGCATAAGGACCCAGGTTCGAACCCCAGCACCACGTACACAACTAAGTGTCAGGGAAACAAAGGCCAGATAAGAAAATAAATAACATTGATTCTCTCTTTCTCTCGCTTTCTCTTAAAAAAAATCACTTAGTCGCTTTTCATTGCTCATTTTCTTATGTGCTCTAATCACTACTCATATGCATCTCAAAGGTTAAAAAATCCCTTGTAATACTATTGTGTATAACATACATATAATATACTCTGTAATAAATAAGATTAATTACACTAACCTCAGAACTGGAGGAAATGCATTACAGAACACGTTTTCTGAGAAAACATGAACTGAGTAGAGTCATCCTTATTCTCTTGCCCAGCTCCCACAGGCTGATGATTTCAGTGAGCTTCCTTAGGTCAAAGAACCATAAAAGGAAGAAATACCTGACCATGAAAGGAAGTGTTTCTTCCTAAGTTTCTCAGAGCAAAAAATTACTAGGGCATTTTTTTAAGAGAGAGGGACAGTGAGAGAGCGTGAGAGAGAAAGAGAGAAACAACTTTATTTCGTTTTTCATGAGATTTTCATTGCTCCAAGACTTCACTGCGTACGTGGTGCTGGGGTTTGAACTCATGTACTGGCACATGCCGGGCAAGTGCCATAACCTCAGAGCCACCGCTCTAGTCCCTAGGGCATTGTTTAAAAACAAAACTTCCTAACATCCTCACCTGTGTGGACTCACTAGAGATTGTTGATAAGATGCATACGTCAGAAAATGGCATGAAAAAATACTTCTCTAGGGTACAGAACCCCAAAATCATGACCTCAGGATTGAAGATGCACACATGTTATGGCTTAACGTATTTACAGGAAGTGAACAAGAGAAACAGAAGAAAAGTTAAGATGTGGAAAGCAAATGTAGAGAATAATACAGGATGGAGAAAACAAGAGTCACCATTTAACATCACCACTGAGCAGTGGCCCAGAGACTTTGTAGAGATGTGAGGCGAGAAAGAGGGAGGAGGAGAGAGAAGAGAGGAGAGATTCAATAGGTTTTGTGTTCTTGTCACTACTCTGAATCAGTCTTGAACTTGGGTTCAGGAACAAGACCCCCTTCTGTCACCAGTGTCCTGCCCAGTAGCCCCTGCCTTGCATGCTAATGTATGCAAATTAGCAATATTTGTGGCTTGTGTATTTTTTTTTAAAGAGAGAAGGACAGTGAGAGAGAGAGAGTGACAGAGAGAATCCATTTTTATTGAGTTTTTCACATGGTCTCCGTTGCTCAGACACTTAGTTGTGTACATGGGTGCTGGGGTTTGAACCTGTGAACTTGTGCATGCCAGGCAAGTGCCATAACCACCGAGCCACCGCTCCAGCCCCCTTGTGTATTTATTTTAAAGTGGAAATCCTCAAGCAGAAGGAGGGGATGATATAGTAGCCTAGCCTCCTGTTACATCATTTCTTTGTTGATCTACATAACAACTTCTAAGATAGGTTATTATTACAATTTTACCAATAAGAAAACAGAAGCTCAGAGAAGTGCTTTATCTAAGGTCAAATTATCTACAGATGAAAGCTGGGATTTGAACCCAGATGTTCCTCTTTCTAGTACACTGTGTGGTTCACTTCCTCAGGTTGCCCAGTTGCCCACTGAGTCACCGTGTGTGGCAAGATTGCCCTTTGCGTTCCTCACCTTAGTTTCCATAACTTCCAGTCTGCTGTGTAGTTGTTCTGAACAATTTATAATAAAAAGCATCAGCTGAAGGAAATACAGGATCTCCCCTTACATTCTAAAACTGTTGTCAACATAAGAAGAACATTTCAGGAACTTTTTTGTTGCAGGAGTCACGCACAGGTGAGGGAGCCCATAGAAATGAAGTTGAGAGCGCCATTTGCCTCACTGGGGACCATCTGATGTCACTCTTGTCTTTTGACTATCTCCTACTTGTGGCTCTGACAAAAGAGGCTGATTGGATCTATCATCTAAAAGAAAGTGCTACATTCCAACTAGCAGAAGGATTTCCCAGACACTCTTGCCTAAAAGTAAACTGATCTCTAATGAGGGGCTGTTTTTACTGAATATTTTGTGGTGCTGATTCATCTTGGATTACAGGAGATGCAAACGTAACACAATGTGCTTTTCCTAGGAAGAGTTGTTTGCATGCTATGTGACAAGTCCTCGGTGAATCTCTGCAAATCAGTGATATTTGTGCAGATTTAAAGAGGTTTGCACAAAGCTTTGAAAGAATTAAAAACAAGCATATCCAACATGCTCCCTGGTGTGAAGGCGTATTCTCTGTAAGAGGCAGCTTGGGGATACAAAAAAAGAACATGAAATTAATGTTAAGAAAGCAGATGTCCAGAGCCTTAGGGACCAGCGATACCAATTCCTGAGCAAGAGAACTCTAAAGTGTAAATGAATCCAGGAAACACATGCAATAATGTGGGGGAGTGCTATCTTTTGGGCAGGTCCCAGGTCTATTGGGGCTTCATTTTTTCAACATCAAGTCAATGATGGCACCAAAAATATATTGGTATCTATTATGTTAATGGATGACCCCAGACTGACCCAGAGAAAATTAAAATGTAGAATGACTTTATTCAATGTGGGGAGGAACTTAGTGAAGATTTTATGGCTGACTTCCAGGCAATGCACAGAGACAAAAAATAACCTAGTGGTAGAAAATCATTTGGGGTTTGTAACCAAATTCTCACTTTCCCTGGGTCACCAGTGCACAGCTGAGGTACTGTTTCCCATGAAACATGCGCTGTGTACGTTTAGCTGGAGAGGAAGCATATGGTGGGTTCCCGTTTCTTTAGTTGATAAATCACATGGAGGAAAAAGAGGATCGAGGTGAATTGTCAATTGGGAGATTTGCGTCAATCAGGGGAGGAAATTTGCAATAATGAGACTTGTTGAACATCAAAAATGTGCGGTCGGGAATGTAACCATCATTCCTGAAGGCCTTTGAACATCAGAGAAGTTCTTGTCCAACTCAGGTAGTGTGGATACCACACATTCTGAAAGGGCCCCTTACCCAATGCTTCCAGGGACTCCAGCGGCTAGCGCTCCTGTCCTGCTTGAGAGTTCCCCATGCTCTCTTCTCTCCTCCCAGATCCGGACATGGTCAAGGTAACGTGGGCTTGGGTGTGTTAGCTCTCCATCTCTAATGGACTCTGACTTGGGGCGGGCCTCCATTTCTTTTCACTCTATCCCCCCAAAGTGGAACCAAATGAGCTGGTCTTCTCTTTCTTTCAACTAACTAATTTAGCGACTCAGATGGGAAGGCAAAGAAAATGAGCAGGGCATAAAGAAGAAAGAAGAGTGGTAGCACCTCAAGGGAGGCTGGGGACTCGAGTCCTGACCTCCATTTGCACATCACCTTCAGGCCCTCAAGCTCAATTTCACACCACTGTAGCTGTGCAAATGTAGCTCTAAGACAAGCTCCCCCAGCACCTCTTCCCATCAATCTATTAAAGCTCTAGAAACTTTGGACATGCTGATTCTTTTACATGACCAAGAAGCACTTAGAATAAAGCAAGGAGGTCAGGGGGAGAAAGGCAGGGTGGGAAAGGGGAGGTGCAGGGTAACGCAATTGACCAAATTATTCCACATGCATGTACGAATATGTAACAACACATCCCACTCGTGTGTGTGTGTGTGTGTGTGTGTGTGTGTGACCAATAAAATAAAAGGTTAAAAAAGTGCTCATTCTCTGATTTTGTAATCAAAGACATCCTGAGCTGGAAAAGACCTTGGAGATACATCGTACAGTCAAACAATTGATTTTACAGATGCACAAGTAAGGGTCACAGCAGAAAAATGACTACATCAAAACCACCGTGCCCCAGGACAATAGAGGAATGCTGTCCTGCAGGAATGTGGGCTCCATGACAGCAAGACCTCCGCCACATCATGGGGTTTCACATAGTGCCGGTGAACAGTAGGATCAGTAAATGTTTGTTGAATGAATAAACAATGATTTCCAAGGAAGCTTCCAGCATTCTTTCTGTACAAGTATGTGTGTCAGCTCTCCACAAACACCACCAACAGCCATCTGAGGGACCAGTTAGCTTACTTTGCCCCACCTTGAGCCCTGAAATGACCTCATATTTTATCTTGGAATGTTCCACTGTGTTTCCAAAAAATTCCTAGTACGCAATGGTGTGGTTTGACTTAATTCTGTTTTTGCAAAAAAAAGAAAGAAAAAAAATTGGCTGCATGAATCCTTCACAAAAGCTCCATTGTTATCACCACCAGACTCAAATATTTGCCAGTACAGAAGCATCACCTCATATGCCTAATTTTTTGCTGTTCTGATTCTCAGGTGTTATCCTTAATCTTTCTTAAAAATATTTCCTTGTCAATGTGAGGAAATGCTTTCATTTTGGTTTGTAGGAAAAGCAGATTAAGAGGGCTGGAGTGGTGGCTCAGCGGTTACAGCGCTTGCCCAGCATGCGCAAGTACACGGGTTCAAACCCCAGCACCCACATACACAACTAAGTGTCAGAGAAATAAAATCCATGTGAAAAGTTCAATAAAAATTGATTCTCTCTGTCTTTGTCTGTCTCTCTCTCTCTCTCTCTCTCTCACTGTCCTTCTCTCTTTAAAAAAAAAAGGCAGATTTTGATTACCATAAGCCATATACAGGTGGTTCTCACCACACATAAATTATGATTTCAGGAAATCTGATGACAATTCCTTCAGTACTGAAGAGTTCACCATAGGATTTCATTAATGTTGGCCGAGGGTGTAAATGTGACTCAGATTACACACAGCCTTTTAGGAACACATCTATGCAAACAAAGTAATGTTTTTGAGGCACCAAATAGGCAAAGTAACAAACTGTTATGATTGACTGTCTTCCTAGGCTGTTCTTTAATTTATTTGTGGTTTTGGTTTTTGCTTTGTTGATTTAATACTCAAAAAAGTATACCAGAGGGGCTGGAGCGATTGCTCAGCGGTTATGGCACTTGCCCGACATGTGTGAGTACAGGAGCTCAAATCCCAGCACCATGTCCATAACGATGTCTCAGAGCAACGAAAGTCACATGAAAAACTAAATAAAAACTGTTTCTCTCTTTCTCTCTCTCTCACACTGTCCTTCTCTCTTAAAAAGAAAAAAAAAAAAGGGAACTAGAAAGGTTCTCAGAAATGTGTCTCCTACATCCTCATAAAGATGATACTGGGTAAATAAGAAATAATATTCTTAATAAAACCTTTACTGTAGACCAGTACTTGTCAACTCTGGAATCAGAACCAACTAGAATCTTGTTAAATCACAGTTACCTCTAAGTGTGCAGCAGTAAGCCTGGGATGGATCCCTCATATTGATGATGTTGATATCCCTGGAGTGGCTACAAAGGAAAATGTAGACACCAGGCAGATTTCCCAGGTCCTCCTCTTCTTCTTCTTTTTTTAATTGAGAAATTTATTTTTTGAACAACCATACAACTTTTTAACAAAAATAATATAAAATGTATATAGATTCTGGAGATTAGATATCCCCCCAAGAGTGCCTCCCCCAATTACCCACCCTTATCCCTCTCTTCCCCTTCCCACAATATCTCTAAAAAGTATTAGGTTGTATAACAATACACCGTATCTGGATTTAACACATGATAATAGCCCTCCTTTCTCAATGATCAGGGTCTAGCTCCAGGTCCTCTTCTTAAAGCGTCATCTCATGCACAGTGGCGGTGGTGTTGCAATTGAAATTGAACTGCTCCACTGAGTCAGCGCAGGCATCTGAATGCGTTCCCTGGGTGGTCCAGAGCCATGGGAAGTACCAGTATTGAGAGTTCCCATTTCCCATTCCAGGTATTTACCATCCTATTTCTGGATTCAGTCCAGCACCTTGGCGTATCCATCGTGTTTCCCAACAATCACAGATTTCTTCATCACTAACCAAATCCCTCTGCAGCTCAGCCCAGAAGGAGCTGTACCTCGTAAAACCCAAACACCTTCATCAGCAATCACAGAACCAATCTTTTAAATTGAGGATTGCCTTTTAAATGTCACTAGAATGCTGCTATTCGATGACTTGTTATGCACTTATTCTCCTCTCATTATTCAGCTATTATTCATCTTTTTAAGACTTGGATATCTTGTATTTCCAGCCACAGTTCAAGAATCTATGAGTCATATTTAATAGATCCCTGTATCTCCAAAGCATATAACTTAGTGTTTTGTATAAAATGAAACCTCAATTATTTAAGTGCAAAACAAAATGGTTAAGAAGAGTATTGTCAGGAACCCATGAAATGACCACTGTTATCAACAGAAGAGACAACCGTTAGCCATTGTAATTTATCTTCTTTCCGATAAAGACTGTTTTTGGTTGACAGCATTTAACTGAGGGAAAGATTATATATAAGAAATTGGGGTTTTATTAGCAATGCAATCAAATGTGTCATATAATTACTCGCTTTGAAATATTTGTCCATATTTTAAGCTGAGATCATTATTGAATTAAAAAATATTTACTGAGCATATGCTATATTTAAAGTAATAGGGAAGGAAAGAGTACATTCTTTATGTCCTTCCACATTTTTTGGTGCATTATAGTTGTACATGTGATGGGGTTTGTTGTTACTTGTTGGTACATCCATAAAATATAACAATATGATTTGGCCAATATCCCTCCCCAGCCCTTCTCTGCTCCCTCCCCACCTCCAAGCCTTTGATCCCTTTCCTCTGTTGATCTTCCTTTGAATTCCATGGGATCTCCCCCACCTTTCTTTTGTTTTTGCTCTCTAACTTTCACATATGAAAGAAAATATACATCCCTTGACCTTCTGAGTTTGACTTATTTCACTTAACATAATCTCTAGTTCCACCCATTTTCCTGCAAATGACATAATTCCATTTTTATTTGTGTTTGAATAAAACTCCATTGTGTATATAGACCACATTTTCTTTGTCCATTCATCTGTCCATGGACACCTAGCCTGGATCAGTAGCTTGGCTATTGTGAATTGTGCTGCTATAAACATGGGTGTGCATGGATCACTGTAGAATGATGACTGATTCTTTAGGATGTAGCTGGGTCATAAGGTGGTTCCATGCCTAGTCTTTTGAGGAGCCTCCACACTGATTTCCATAGTGGTGGTACTAATTCAAAAATCCCTCCAATAGTGTAAAAGTGTTCCTTTTTCTCCACATCCTCTCCAGAATGTGTTATTTGTATTCTTGATGACTGCCATCCTGACTGGCATAGGATGAAATTTCAATATTGTTTTGATTTGCATTTCCCGAATTGCTAATGACTTTGAACATTTGTCCGTACATTTGTTGGCCATGTGTATTCCTTTTCTTTTTAGAAGTATCTGTTTAATTCATTTGTCCACTTATTAATTGGGTTATTTGATTTTTTGGTATGCAGTTTTTTGAGTTCTTTATATATTCTAGATATTCATCCTCTGTCAGAAGAGCGGCCAGCACAGATTTTCTCCTATTCTGTAGGTTCTATTTTTATTTTCCTAACTATTTACTTTGCTGTTCAGAAACTTTTTAATCTAATACCATCCCATTTATTAAGTAGGAAGGAGTATGTTCTTGAGCTCATACTGCAAAAAGGGGGCAGATGAATAAACCAGGAATATGTCCCATGCTAGATCAAAGATATACACAGAGCATGCAGGGGCCACTGAAGTGAGTAGTTTGGGGGACCAGGCTGGGCTTCGAAGGTTATCATATTTGAGGTAGCAGAACACATATTGGGGGTGGCATTGTTAGAAAACTAGAGCTCAGCCTGTTAGGAATTGGCAGGCCTTACGCCATATGTGAAAACAAGAAAACTCATTCATTAATCAATGGTCTACTGGGAGCTAGGGAAGCATGAGGAATCCAAGGCCTGAGCTAAGGCACCCAGTGATTTCTCTGAGAAAAGTTAAAAGCGATCACTGACTGGAGACCCTGCACCCCTTGCCATGTTAGCATGTCCCCATGGAGAAGTTATTCCTATACAGCTAGTGGCCTTTAACGGGCCTTAGGGCAAGTGCTATTAGAGAGTGCTAAGACACACTCTCTCAACCTTGGCAGTACTACTGATGTTTTGCACTGGATAGTTCTTTGTTGTGGGGTCTGTCCTCCTCATTATAGGATTATTTAGCAGCTCTCCGTAACCTCTAACAGGTGCTGGTAACAGCCCACTACACAGTTGTGACCAAAAAACAAAAAACAGAAAAACTAAAAACCTCCAAACAAACAAAAAAACAATCTCCAGTCATTGCCAGATACCTACTTTCTTCCTAGGAGACAATACACAGTAGACTGGTGTTTTCTGCAGTTCAACTCTGTAACCAAAGAAGCGCCAGCCTCTCTCTGGGGACATGGCCCCTCCTTTACCGTCCACCCCCACCCCTCAGCCCATGCAGCTACGTGAGGAGTGATGAACAATGAGGACTTAGGATGACATTTGCAACCAACCTTATCGGCTCTACCAGGTCTGGCTATCAGGGGCTGACAGGTGCTTCAGGCAGATAGCATCACTTCCAACTGAAATTCAGAAATAAAACTATTAGCACAGGAGAAATCTCAAGAGGAAATAATTTGAAGTTTGAAATCCAAACTGCTCCACTGTACATGAACTTGGGGAGGAAAGGCAAATCACAAAGAAACTTGATTGATGACTTATTGATTAACCAAATTTCTATAATGCGCACAATTATTTTCATGTTGTTATTAATCATGGAGATAGCAATGTTGTTGGACATCTTTTAAAACTTTACAGCTTTAAAATCCTTTCCACATTGTATCTTTACAAAAAAAAATAGCAATACATTATCATTTGTCAAAAATCAAAGCAATCTAAAAAGGAAAACACTGGAAATTCTCTTTCCATCCTTGTTCCCATCTGCTCCATCTCTTCCCAGCTACAGCTAAATATTTGATGAGGTTTTTTTTGATACTCTTCTGAAACATTTTTATGAAAATACAAAAATATACAAATACAAGTTCATAATTTACTATTTTTTGAACAAAAGATATTATGCTATACTTTCTCTTTTGCAGATTGCTTTCCCTCCTTGCTCCCAATTAATCTCTCAGGAATTGTTCACATGACCAATTTCTCAGCATTTGTTTTTATACCCACGTTGCCTTCCATTACATGGATATGCCACCATTATTTTGATAGTTCCCTACTACTGAACACTGGTTTTCTCCAATCATTTGCTATTGCAGGAAAAGCTGTGAGATTATTATCACTTCAGGGACCTCAAATAAGTGGAATCATTTGTGTCTTTTTATGACTGACTTGCGTCACCTGGCATACTGTTCTCAAGAATTATCCAAGTTAGCTAAGTTCGGTGGCACATGCCTGCAATCCCAGCAACTTGGGAGGCTGAGGCAAGAGGATCTCAAGTTCAAAGTCAGCCTCAGCAACTTAGCAAGGTCCTAAGCAACTTAGGGAGACCCTGTCTCAAAATAAGAATTAAAAGTGCTGGGGATGTGTTTCAGTGGTTAAGTGTCCCTCGGATTCAATCCCTGGTACCAAAAAAGAAATAAGAAAATGATTTATCCAAGTTGTAGTATATGGCAGATCTTCCTTTTCTTGCTTCCACCTCTTGGCTATTGGGAATAGTGTTGCTATGAACATGCATGTGAAAATACTCCTTTGAGACCCTGCGTTCAGTTCTTTTGGATATACACTCAGAAGTGCGGTGGCGAGGTCACCTGTTTTTATCTGTTTGAGGATTTACCACACTTCTTTCTATGGCAGCTGTACTATTTTAAATTCCCTCCAGCAGTACAAAAACTCAAACTGGACTCTGACATGGTAGGAATCCTACATTGTTCTTCAGTATGAAACTGATAGGATGATATATGTAGACAAGACATATGCTACAGCTTTGTAGATAATACAGGGCAGAATTAAAAAATGGCCCCATATCTTCTCAAGGCAATATTCTACCCAGAAGCATCCTTTTTTCTGCACTAAAATTTGGAGCAAAGCAAATAGTGCTAACCTTATTTTCTATCTTCACTGAGTTCGATTATCTCCATTTCAAGTTCGAATGATAATTTTAGAGAATGGATTTTTATACCCTTTAGATGGTATTAAATTGTCCTGCACTCTCAAATCTGCTAATTCTCTCCCCCAGTACCTCAACCATGTTGAACACTCCAAAAATATAGATTGCTCATTAGATCATTGGTTTTTATTAATGTCAAGTGACAGTCCCTTTCACTGTTCATTAATTAATCCAAATCTTAAACACGGAGACAGAATAATGGCCCAGTTGTCCTGCATTGGAGAAAAAGTCCTAAATGGTTAAAAGAGTAACCTTAGATGCATTTGCTGACCCTACAAGCTGTGATCTGTGGGCCAGGCATGTGGAGCCAGAGGAAGAACCAACTTTTGGCTGTATTGTTGGATTTTTCCACCAAAGAATTATTGCAGGAAGACGGGTCACAAAGTCAAGGCATATATTACTGAGCAGGGAATGCCATGAGAGGCAAAAACAAATACCAGCAGGAAAAGAGGGAAGCCTGACCCATTCTCCCTCACACGTCTCACTCAAAGATGTTAGTAGTTGAAAGCTGTTTCAATACGATAGCTCAAACCGTTGACAATTCTAGAACTGTCCTCAGGATTCAATTTTTTATGTGTTCTTGATCAGGGAGCCAAAGAAGCAAAGGGGAAGATGTTGCTGATGCAGCTTTGGCTCTCCTGACCTACGTGCCTACGACCAATTTTCAAAGTCTTTGTGTTCCAAATTGTTAAGGAGCTTGCTGCTAACTATAAAATCACAATCTCTGACCCTGGTGGGTGCATATCAACATTTCAGAAAAGGATGGCTGTCATCCATGAATGAAATGGCTAATCATCAGTTTGCATATCAAGGCAAACTAGAAATCCACTCACCCACAGAAGAAGGCATTGAAAAACTAGGGGTAGTGGCGCATGCCTTTAATCCTAGCAACTCAGGAGGCTGAGGTGGGAGGATTGCCAAGTTTGAGACCAGCCTCAGCAACTTAATAAGGCACTGTCTCAAAATAAAAAATAAAAAAGGTAAGGGTGTAGTTCAGGGCTAAAGTGTCCCTGAGTTCAATCCCAGTATTGAAAAAAGAAGGAAGAAAGGAAAGAAAGATTAAAAGAGAAAAGAAAAAAGGAGGAGGAGGAGGAGGAGGAAGCATTGAAGAAACTTGCCTGTTTGGGCTTGGCGGTAGAGGGCGGGGTTGGGGAGTCCCCTGAAGAATTCAGAACTGCAGAATGGCATGTGTATGGCCTTGCTACCCAATTTTGCATATCCATTGGTGGCCCAGGACAACATGAATCCAATCAAAAGCCTTGGGAAATAAACTTTGACCTCTCAAATTCCTACTTTTTCCCAATGATATCAAAACCTGAATCATCATAAATTAATCTTTTATTTTAGCAGTTCCATTTCTTATGTAATATAAACATTCCCCAAAAGCAATAGCACACGAAAGTACCACAACCAAGTATCTATCAGGACTGCATTCCCAACTGTCCACACGGCTAAGTCAATGAGCTCTCTTGAATCTCACAATTTATCAACTCCAGAGGAAGGAAGCAAACAAAAGAATTGAAAGCAAGTAAAATGGACATTTTGAATCAAGTGTCCACTCTATTAAAATGATTTCTAATTTAATTCCCTAAAATTCTGTAAAATGTGCATATTATCATTATCATCACCAATTTATACAGCGATAAAGTAACTTGCACAAAGTCAGAATAAATAAATGATAATTCACAAGGTAGGATTCAGTTGATGAGAAACCCAAAACACTGCCTCACCAAGCTCTCCCCAGTCCTCACATTCTATTGTGATGATAGAATTTAAAACTCAGAACTTGTGGGCTGGAGGGGTGGCTCAGCAGTTATAGCACTTGCCTGGCATGTGCGAGGACACAGGTTGGAACCCCAGCACCACATGCACAATGAAGTGTCAGAGCAACAAAAGCCACATAAAAAGCTAAATAAAATGGATTCTCTCTCTCTCTCTCTCTCACTGTCCCTCTCTCTCTTTAAAAAAAAAAATCAGAAGTTGTCTGCTGTCTTATCATTAATATTATGTCCTTTCTTATACATTATATATTATCATAATTATGCATTGCTCTATTTAATCCCATCCATACTAAAAGAACATTTGATGCAATGATTAATCTCTAAAGACTCATAGACCAATGTGAATAAAGCAATTCAAGGCAGCTGGAATCGGTTCTTGGGGGAAAGGAGAGACATGGCTCAACCATTTCTGGATATTTTAGAAGATGGCATGTTCTGGGGCCTATGCACGCATCAGTAAATAGCTCCAACAATAAAATTGCTCTTGAAGGATATTATATGTTAATAGGGGAAAAATAAAAAAAAACTAAACAAATAGAAACATACATGTTATCATTCAAGAAAATGGTAATTGCTAAAAAATGTGAGTACTGGAATTATACTATATAAAAAGTACTGCAAATCAAAACGTGTGTGACACTGAAAAATCTACATATGGAAGAATAGACCCTAAATCTTGATATTAGAAAAATTTTAAGCCTAAAACTCAAAGTAATACACATCCAATTTTGAAAATTTTATAAAAAACAGACGAAATGTAAAAGCTTAAATGATAAAGCGAAATTTTAAACTAGTAAAATAGAAAGCAAAGATTAGATAGATTAATGAAGCCAAAAGTTTATTCTGTGCAGATGCTAATCAAATTGACAGCATCGTGGCAAAACCAGTTAAAAAAAAAACGGACTTCAAAAAAAAATAGGTGATGTATCAAAACTGACTCAAGAAAACTTCAAGCCAGAAACCAGCCCTGTAACATATTAAATCAGTCACTTAAGATAAAACAAACAAAAATCCCTTGGATGTACAACAGCGTAAATCAGCGTAGATCCTCTTTATAAAGTCGTTGCAGTAGCAGGTAAGAGAGTCGGTCATTATTTTAGGCCTTCTAGATCATGCGTGATCTCTATTACTTTTGTTGCTGGTGTTTTTGATTTCTAGCAACCCTTTGGAAATTTAAAAGCTGTTTTCAGCTCGTGTGTTCTACGAAAGCAGGCCATGAATTTGTCCCAGGAACTGTGGTTTGCCAAGCCCTGCTTTAATTTGATCATTCTGGAAGGAGTCTCAGAAACTCATTAAAGGAGTTTCAAAAGGAGTGAGAACACCAGGAAAAAGGCAGGGGATGGGCAATCCTACATGCAAGAGGAATGAGAGAAATTCTGGTGAGGGAAGAGGAGGATATTTCCAGAAGTCAGTCATGTAGCAAGCCAGGGCTGACCCATGCCAGTGAGAATGGCAAGAGAAAAGTTCCAGAGGAAGACGAAGGTCAAACAGATCCTTTCCACGAATATATTTTGCTACATGAAAAGGAATTCTCCTGATTTGTTGGTGGGTTTGAGAAGGAACTCATATAAGCTCCACAGAAAAACATATAAATTAAAAAGTAAAGCAATTAAATAACTTCAGGAAAAATGATCAGCTTTACAAATAGGAAAAAATGAACTAACAGTAGGCTACACGACTCAATTGTTAATAAAGTAGGAATGGGGTAGAATTTTAAGAATGTTAAACCCAGAGCAAAATGTCAATAAATAGATCATTTTTAAACCAAGAAATTATTGTATAGCCACATTTATTTAAAACATGGATAATCACGTTGTTTAAATCTAAATTTGAAAAGACAGCTAATGTTCTGTAATTGAATGCTCCTACCCATCAGTCTCATATCACTTTATTCTTAGTAAGGCAAAATGGATCTGGTTTTTGAGGAGCCAATAATTCATTTTTGAGCCCTCAAAAATATAATACTCATTGTCTTCTATAATATGGAAGGACAACGTATATTCTTGGAAATATGCATTTTTATTTTATGAGAAGTGCTATCATTCTTTTCTTTTGGTACCAGGGATTGAACCCAGGGGCTCTTAACCACTGTCACATCCCCAGATCCCAGCTTTTTTTTTTTTTTTTTTTTTTTGAGATAGGGTCTTACTCGACAAATTGCTGAGGCTGACTTTGAACGTAAAATCCTCCTGCCTCAGCCTCCCTCTTGATTTCATTGCATGTGGATATTCTAAATGTCTCTCATGGCAGCCCTGTGTTCTAGAGGGTATAGATAGTCTTGACCTATTTTCTTTTGTTCCTGACTCCTTTTCAAGACTCAAAGACTTGACACCTAAAAGAAAAATAAGAGCAATCTAGAAATTGTCTTCCTAATCACCCAAAGCTTAGTTCTGTCAGAATCTTCTGAAATGTCTCTTAATTTCCTAGATCATTATCCATAATTTTAGAAGTCTGGTAAGAGTGGAAGGAATTGGCTTTGTGGAAGGAATTGAATTTGATTTGGGGAAACTGCTAACTCTTTACTTCACTTCATGCTCCTAAAAACTAATAGCACCTTATTTTCCATCCTCCAGAAAAGTAAATTAGAGAAATAAAATGCCTTCAGAGTCTTCATAGCTTTCTATGCATGAACTAAAATTGAACTGTTGGTCATCATTTTCCTAACATTCTAATAAATTACTCTCACATTCTTCCCTTTCTGCATGTGTACGTTTGTCAATTTGTTTAATAGTACACATGTTTACGATTGTTTATTGGAAGTATGTCCATATTTCTATGTAGATATGTATGTTTCACACACTATATCGTTGTATATTTATGTGTAATTACAGAAATTTATGACATTTCTCATCGTCAGTTGTCTTTGGGTTTTCTGTGGCTGTGGGCTGCTAATAGTCACATGTATTTATTGATTTATCACTGACTTGCACTACCTAGGGTTTCATTTGTAGTTATTGCTACAAA
The DNA here is from genome assembly GCA_004027875.1 of Aplodontia rufa. Classification (NCBI taxonomy): domain Eukaryota; kingdom Metazoa; phylum Chordata; class Mammalia; order Rodentia; family Aplodontiidae; genus Aplodontia; species Aplodontia rufa. The sequence continues at coordinate 100,443 of PVKS010001201.1, forward strand.
TACACTTTGAAAAGAACAAGATACAAATTAATCCAATAAATAAAATGGAAATCATAATACAAAGTGGGAAAGTGTTTGTGGGATAGAGTTAGGAGACTCACTGTGGCTGGGACACAGTGGATGTTACTAAAACCACAGAGGATAATATTTGGCTGAATTTGGGTGCTTAGATTATACATCAGCAAACAGTAAGCTTGCATAGGCAATTCCTTTCCGTTTGATCATGTTGTCTAGACTTATCCGTGTCCTAAATGTCTTGATGCTGTGGTAGTTCCAGTATATCTAGAATTTCTACCCCTATGGGAATCCCTATGCTCCATATTTTTACGAATATTATCAAGTTGTAGAGGGAAAAAATCAAAATGGAGCTGTGGTTGGAGACTAGTCCACCATCTATTTGGTATATTCTTACTGGCCCATTTTAAATGGATTTAGATTGGTTGTCTATGTTGAATCATAAGACACAGACCGGAGACTGAAACACTGTCACACAATGGACAATGTCACCAAGATTCTTTCTGAGTTAGAAATGACATGAGATGACTTTCTTTCCCTGAATTCACAGCTGAGGACAGAACAAAACAAACTGTTCATTGCCCTCTATAGGAATTTGAGTCTAATCAAGGAGTGAATATTAATCATGTTTTTACAGGAAGAGCTACTCCAGGAAGTTTTTCTAGCTGGGGAAGAAGAAAAAAAAAATGAGAATGAAAATAAAGCAATTTTCTTCACAAATTTGAGAGTTCTGAAAATGAGTCACTCAGCAGTTATGTCAGGAATGCCTGGTTGCTACCAGATGGCTGGGCTGGGCGTCAGACTGGATTCTTGAGATCCAGGTGGAGGGGAAGAGTCTCTCCTGCAGACCAGAGCTTAGTTGAAACTTGTTGAGATCCAAGCCAATCTGGGAATGGAGACATGAGGTTCCTGGGGACATGGAAAGCGCTGTTCTCAGCTGTTGGTTGACTTTGGAAGGCGTGTGTTTTTCTCAACTCTCAATCGGTGTCTTGAAACAACAGAAGCACCTCCGCCTGTCTTGGTGCTACTTCGACTTGGTGGTGCACTCTTCTGGAAGTGCATATGCTCTTGGGGGGTGATTCAACCCACACACCTGTCTGCACTTAAATGCAAAGCTTGCCATCTTCTCTGCTCCCTTCTTATTTCAAGTATCATTCATGCTTCCAATTGAATGTGGAAGACAATTGACCTTTTCTATCATTGATCTTTCCTTTTCTCTACCCAAGCCAACTACATGCTCATTAAGAGAAGGGACCATAATTTTTACTCTTGTGTGATCCAAACCCCTGCTCCCCACCATCTAGCTGAAATTAGATTCAAACTCATTCTGAATTTCAAGTGAATAAAAGAATCTGAGTGTCGTTCTTTTTGTAAGGAGTTTCATGGTGTCAACTTCCTGATGTCTCCCTTCGGTTTTACCTCCCCACTCAATGTTGCCACGAGCCTCAAAAACCAAACAAAATCACTTAGCTTCTCTAAAATAGAAAGTGATCAATCAGAACATTGTTCTTGGGTTCTCTATGCCCATGGATTAGTTTTGCACAAGTGAGATGTGTTATCAAGTCAAACACAGATACGATAACACCAAAACTGGAGCTTGCTATGGGAAGAATATGATTTCTAATGTACCTATTTGAAAATAAACCTTAGGGTGAGTTCTTTAGAGGGGTGCCTTACTAATTTTTTCTAGACACAAGAATCACACCTGAAGAATCAGGTAGCCACTACTGAGACCAGCACCACTCTTGGGGAGGGTTTCCCAAGCCACCCTCTTCAGTGCACCAGCTTCTGGCAAGAAATCAGTACATACATGTTCAGCGACAACAACGGTCCTTTGATTAAGTTTGGGAAACAGTGCCTACTCATCACTCTCTTAAACAATTCTCAATGCATATCATTATAGTAGCAATTCTGAGAAATCCTTCAATTAAAAAAATCTGCTTAACTATTTAATACAATATTTTCCAAACTCATTTGGAAAACTTCTCTTTTATTTTCACGATGTGTTAATGTTTCAAAAAGCACTAGGGTTCCAAGGAACAAAGTTTGGAAAAAGTTCCCTGAAGAGTTGATTCTTTAATTCAGCTCTTTTTTGTTTTTAATGCGGAGGGGATTCATTGAGGAAAAACATGCCTACTTTCTGTAGTGCAAACTTCATGCAATTTTGCAATTTCCTCCATATACGTGCATGCATCCCACAACTAGCCTCAACTTTCTAGGACAAAGGTAATAACCTGCAACCCGTTGGGTTAGGGACTAATTTCCATTTCATGTAATTTTTATTTTTTCCTTCTCTTCTCTCACACTTGCCTTTTAAACACATTTTTTCTTTGTTCTTTCCTCATGTTACTAAACGTAGAAAAATTATTACTAATTCCTTTGGCAGCTGTAGGAATGGCTGTTGCTTATTGCTGAGTCTCTTCATCTTTCCGACTTGTCTGTCTTCTCTCTGCAAGGTTAATATTCTGTGATGTTTGGGCGAGAGTAGTAAGACTCACTACCTTTTCTCTTGATAGCATTTTCCTTTGTCCTCAGGAATATTCTGTGATGATCAGTAACCCATGCGTGCCTTCAGTCTTCCCTGAAGAGAGTCCATTGTTTTGTGCTAAAAACACATTAAATTTCCTCTGCGTTAAACCAAACAAATTCTCTTGCCTTTGCTTAGTTGTAGCATCATTGTTCTCTCTCTGTTCTCACCCAAACTTATAAGGAAGGTTAGTTTTTATTTTTCCTTTTTGTACCTCCAAAATAAGACTCCACCTCTGTGCCCTGGTTGATTCCTCTTTCTTCCCGAGTCCTCTCCACTCATACGTTCTAAGAACATCGAAGACTCTGTTATTATCTTGCTTGATCTTTCTGCAGTAGCAGCCCACTAACCAGAAACTTCTTGAACCCCATCCTCTCCTGGTTGTAGTTAGAGCTCATCTTCTTGGTTATTCTCGTTCTGGCTCACCTCCCAAGATTCTCAGTGTCCATTCAACCCTAACTTTGTTGCTCCTTTGTACACTCTTCTCACGCTACCAGTTCTTTCTGGAGAAATCCTTGGTCCCCACTTACTTGCTGATGACAAGCAGTTCCCCTCTCCAGGATGAGCATTACTCTGTGTCTAGACTTGCATGGTCCAACACCTCCTGGACACCTTCATCAACACGTCCACACGAACTCACACTCAGCATCCAAAATGGAAAACTTCTCCCCTTCCTCCTCCATCATAAAGATTTACTCTTTCAATGTCATCCATAACCACAGTTGGATTTGTTACCCTACACAGAAACCTGTGTCTTGCCACATGTGCCAGCCTCTCCTCTCTTCTGTCCCTTACCTTCAGTATCTTTGGGAAACTTGTCATTTTCAGTGCTCTCACCTTACCACATCAAATATCCTCCAACCTATGGTCTCACTCGTTCAAGTTCACTAACTTACAAGAATAATCCACCTAAAACACCTCCAGCCCAGTCATTGCTCTGAGGAATGCCTCCCAGCCAAAACCAGACAGGAGGCCACTGTCCATCCCAACAGGGCTTTCAGTAGCCTACAGATTCTTCACCATCTTAACCATTGGTCTCTGTGAGGCTAGATAACCTTCATACATTTCAGTGAAATCAACCTAACACAGCAGATTCAATGCAGAACCCAGATGACTCCTACTTGGCCAGACAATAAAGGGCCTTGCAAAATCATGAAGAAATGCCATTCTTCTCATGAAATGTGTCACATATTTTGGAAAAAAGTGGTTACTTCTCATAAAAATCTATTATTTGTGTTAGTTAAGCAAATTATTATTATTTGTAAATGAATAAATAAATATGTGTAAATATCTCAGTGAAAATTCCTAACAAATGTATAAAACCTGGGTAACCCAAGTTCTTTGAGATCCTAAAGATTTTTATTTTAGCAGTATAAAGTGATTCTGAGGTCCAAAAGCTGGAGACTTCTATTCTGAAGGATAACATGCAATCTCTTAGCTTGCAGTATTCACTCAGCTATTTAATGTATTTATTCAGCCACGACTTTGTTAGCTGGCAGTTGGCTGTGAGAGAAAGGTAAGGGTCAAGAGCAAGTCTATGCTTTTCGGTTAAGCATTTAACAGATGGTAGTATCTTTTATTGAGATGGTGGGCTTTGAAAAAGAGCATAATTCATAAAGTAGGGACAGTGGGACACAAATCAAGAATTCAATAATATGTGTGCACGTCACACATGTAGTGTAATACCTATGAGACACTGAAATACAGATAGATGGAATTGTCCTGTGTATGTATATAAGGATGAACTCAGAAAAAATGACTAGCTGAAAACATTAATATGGCAGTCAGCAACACACAGATAGCATAAAAGTAAAGTAGTACTGAAAATATTTCCTTTTGGCCTTCTTCCATGCATAAAAGCTGACCTTTACCATTATCTTCATCTCTTTTCTGTTGCTATAATAAAACGCCTGAGCCTAGGTACTGTATAAAGAAAAGTTTATTAACTCATATTTTTGGAGGCTGGAACTTGAAGTTCTGGTGGCCCATATATTTGTCCTACAGTGAGGACCTCATGGCAATTGACATGAAAATGGCAGAAGTGCATACTGAAGAGATGTCATGGCAAAACAGGAAATCAGAGGATTCAGGAGCCAGGCTCGCCCCAAATACCAACTCGCTCTCTTGAGAACTAGCTCACTCTGCAAGACCTGCATCAATCCCTTCTGAGGGCAGTAGCCTCATGACCTAATTCTACCACATCAAAAGTGCAATGTTGTACCCCTGACAGCAGCACACATTTTCTTTTTCAGAGAGAGAGAGAGAGAGAGAGAGAACCAATTTTATTTATTTTTTTCATCTGCTTTTTGTTTTTCTGGAACTTAGTTGTGTATGTGGTGCTGGGGTTTGAGCCTGGGTCCTTTCACATGCCAGGCAAATGCTTTACCCCTGAGCCACCACTCCAGCCCCTACACAGCATGCATTTGTGACTTAAAAATCTATAATCAGCTCCCAAGTTTCCACTTTGGAAGCCTTGCTCTGTCAGCTATTGTAAGGCAATTTCAATGACTGTCTATATCATATATTTAAAATATTGAATTTGTAGCTCTTTCTAAGCAAGACTTATACTACAGAGTTGTATTCTTTAGAGTTTGAGAGTAGACCACTTCCAGAAAAACTAAATCATTTAGCAAGTATATGAGTAATTCCAGTTTATCATTTATATTAATCTTAGGAGAAGTGTTTATAAGTGAGGAACCTATTTTATTGGTGAAAGATCAATTCATGATATTTTATTTGCAAAGTTGAGATTTCTTTAAGTTTTCCAAAACATGGAATACCTGAATTTTGCTTTTAAAGCTGATATATAGTTATTCTCTTTATAGCATAAAGCCTACCAAACTTATATTTCTTTAATTAGAGGTGTCTCCCTTTCCACTTTTAGGTCATTTTTTGTACTTTGTACTTCTAAGTTCATGTAAAAACTTGTACCTGTGGAATTCTCTAACTGAATTAGCAGTGTCAAGAACTTTGGAGAATATGCTACTAAATCTCCCAAAGGTTCATCATTTCTCCAATCAGTCCATGCAACAAAAGAAATAGCCATAATTTGCTAACAAGGACTTAGCCCTGATCAGCCTTCACTATCAAATGGGGATGAAAAACATAAGCACCCCAAAACACAGATCTGATTACAGTTTATACATTAGTTTCCAGGTTTTCCAAGACATTTAGGATCCTAAAATAAGAATAACAAAATTTTCATCTGAGCTTGGAACGTAGCTTAGTGGTAGAGGGCTTGTCTAGCATCCACAAGGCCTAGGGTTTGATCCTCAGCACTGAAAGAAAAACAAATTCATTTATGCCATGAAGATTTTGATAAGAGGATGGTATGGTGATTTTGGTTAAGTAACTACATGCACGTGTGTGTGTGTGCATGTATAAATAGGCATGCATTCAGAGCTGCGTATGTGTGTTTATAGATGCATTCATGTGCTCTATGATGATCTTTGGGTCAATGACTACCTGCACATATGATGGGCATAAGATTATATTGCTGGTGACATCATAGTATCTCAATGTCATAGCAGACTGTGATATTCACATGACGAAATTGCTTTGTGACACATTTCTTAGAACGTACCCTCATCAAGTGACATGTGATTGTATATGTATATGTGTGGGCTCAAGTATGCACATAGGTATGTGTACAGGTATTGAACACACATTTATATATGCATGTACCATGAGTAGATACCAAACTAGTGATAGCGATTTCCTCTCCAGGGGACTAGGGAATGCAGAGGCACACAAAGGGGACTTGCACATTTATTCTGTGTCCATGATATTTGGAATAATATTGAATCACTCCCTACATGGATGTATTTATGTTTCTTGTATGATTTAAAAGAAAATAGAGAAAAATGAAGAATTAATGAAAAAGAGGAGAAAGAAGAGAGGGGATAAGAGAACGAACATTAAAAAGTGAAAATACAGCCCAAGTAGCTGTACTGCCTTTATCAACTCACTTTCCACCTGGAAAACCAATGCCCAGGCCTGTGCTTACCATGTAGCACCTGACCTTGACCTGAGCCCAGTGCTGCCTGTGGCATTGCTGGGCTGGAGTCAGTCAGTCCTTATCTACTGGTCTGTGTGGTAAGAGAGGCGGACACAGTCTCATTTGGCTGTCCCTCTACCTCCCCACCTCCGATGCTGTCCATCACAGACACCCCTCAGCGGACGAGTCACGGTCAACCTCATCCTGGTTGGTCTGTTTCCAGCTCCTACTATTTAGAGGCCTGACCTTGGCTGAGATCCTCACCCACTCTGTTTTTATTAAGTTCATTTTAAAAACAAGCTTGGAAGGGCTGTTCTCCTTTTCCTTTGGGAATGGTATCCGAGTCCTCATGAGTCATGTGTACCTGTTCACCTGCATCTCATAGGAGACAGGACTTTGCTGAGCATTTCCTCTCATTAAAACAGAACCCTCTAACTTCCGGGGAGAGCTTTTCCACGTTGCATCCATCCTGCCCACAACCTCTGCGGATCCCTTTATCAGGAAATAGGTTATGGAGACATTTGCCCCAGGAGTCAAGCTGCCCCTTGCTTCCAGGGAAAGCAGTGACACTAGGCTGAAAGTCCTCCTCCCAGCCTTGGTTTCTTCCTGCCTTTCACTGCATTTAGTCCAGCACCGCTCAGTCTTAGTTTTCAGAGGGATTCCTGCCTCAGGCCAGAGGTGGCTTTGGGGGGCATGAAGCCCACCACCAATCCTCCAAAGCCCGTGGGCCTCCCTGGCACCGCTGTTCCCAGCAGCCCATCCCTGCAGCAAGGGACACCTTGTGGCCATCAGTCACCACCTGGAACGTACAGATCTAATCTGACAGGTAACCTCCGTGGCTTGAAGAAGTGTGAAAGGAGCATTTTGCCCCACCTACGTGAGTCTAAGTTCTCTCTGATGCTGTCAGTCTCCCTTCTCCTTCATTCCTTGCCCAGAGGCTGGCTGGGGACTCAAAACCCACGCTCTTTAGAAACAAAGGATTGAAAATGCTTAAAATCGATCATCATTACTTCCCAATCAGTTAACTTCTCCTCATGGCTCCCAATCCCCTGCTCCAAAAAGGAGGGACCATGAGAAAGGAAGAAGAGGCAACACTGTCATCTCCTTAATGTGACAAAATCCTATGTGATTTACAGCGGGAAGAGGCCCTGAAGAGTGTAAGGTCCTCCTGGATATTTGAGGCTGGTTTTTATTGCTTGAGTGGGGGAGGCAGATTTCATTAGACAAAGAATGAAATCCCTCCCACCTATTCTCTCTCTCTGTTTTGCATTTATCATTTCCATCAGTTCTTTTTAGTTATACATGACATTAAGATTCATTTTGACATAATTATGAAAGCATGGAATATAATTTGCTCTGATTCAGTCCCTAGGACTTCCCTCCTCCCTCCCCCTATTCTGCTGAGCTTTCTGCAACTCTTTTTTCCTAATAATGTCTTGTGTTTTAAGGCTTTCGGCTGATAACCCCAGTCACAGCATTTCTTCAGGAGCTGGTGTCTGAGGTCCCTCCTCCCAACACTAATAAGGTCAGTCACTTTTTGGCTTTTCTTGCCTCATCCCAATGACTTCATCACAAGCTCTCCACAAAGCATGGGATTGAACTCTGGGGAAATAAACTCCATGTTTTATTTGTTCCTTGGTACAGACTGGCTGCTTAAGACAATGGCTGACATTTGACCCAAACGTATGAAATATTAGCAGGGTGCACACCCATGCTCCCAGCTACTCAAGAGGCTGAGGCAGGAGGATCTCTTGAGCTCATGAGTTCAAGGCCAGCCTGGAGAACACAGTGAGACCTCATCTCAGAGAAAGAGAAATATATTAGGGGTTGCAGGAGAAGAAGGCCGTCTCCACAGGAGATGAAGGTCCTTACAATTTTTGTTGTTGGAAGAACTTGAAGAAGGACGAAAAGGAGTAGGAGATGGTACAGTTAGCTGGGGCCTTGAAGATGAAGATATGACATTTACAAGGTGCACAGACATGATTATTGGGCTACCAAAGACAAATTACAAAAACAGAAAATATGGCCTGAAAGTCGAATGTGGACCTAAATACCCAGAAGCTCCTCTATCAGTTAGATTTGTAACAAAAATTAATATTAATGAAATAAATCATTCCAGTGGAAGGTGGATACACAGAGCATACCAGTGTTAGCATGATGACAAAAATTCATATAGTATTAAAATTGTACTTTGAAAGCTAAGACGTCTAATGATGTCCAAAGAAAATAGGAAGCTTCCATAGCCCCCAGAAGGACAAACGTACAATAATTAATTTTAGTGAATCTCAAACTTATCATCAATCAACAACCTTCTACTCATATTAATACCTTGATTAAATATCACAATGCAAGGCTGGAGCAGTGGCTCCGTGGTTACATAGCTTACCTGGTACACGTGAGGATGTGGGTTCAAACCCCAGCACCACGTACACAACGAAGTGTCGGAGAAACAAAGTCACGTGAAAAATTAAATAAAATTGATTCTCTCTCTTTCTCTCTCTCTCACTGTCCCTTTCTCTTTAAAAAAAATCATAATGCAAAATATCCACACATTCAGTAAAATAATTCCAGCTGGTAAGCGTGACCCAGACATTGGTAAGAAAATATTCAATATGTGTGTACCCATTAAGTTTTCAGGTAACAGGAGGGAAAACGCAGCACAATTTTTCCTTCTCTTGTTAAAGCACTGCCATTTAAACACGAATCCGGAGTACTCAACGTAGAATTCGGGTTTCCGAAAGGGAAGTGTGGCAAGAAGTTTCAGATCACAGTGGAAACCTGTATGTTTCTGAAAAATAAAATTTCAAGAAGAAAAAAGAAATGGCACCCTTCCTCCATCTCACTTGGTGAAAGAGCTGCAGTTGAAATTGTTTGAGTAGCAGGCACAATGAATATTGTCACGAACTGTGGTCATTTTTGAAGCAGTGTGGGTGCTGACTATTAGTATCAAAAATACATTCAGGATTGTTTTGATACCGGTATTTATAATAAAAAATGTTGGGGGTGTTGATGAACTTCTGTTAAAAGTTATTTCTGTGTGTTACATGTAACAGACATGGTAAATATTTGTTTACAGTCTTTGTTTAATAAACCATGCATTTAAGTTTAAGTGAAGTCAACAAAAAGGAAATAGGTGTATGAATAGGTGATATTGAGATTAATGTTAAGTCTTAAAATATCAGTAAAATGTGAAACGTGAAAAAATAAATTAATTAAATTTGTGATACGTGCACATGTAAGATTTTGAAACAATAGATAAGGATAAGGTGATTCAAGTGTAGCTTAAGCCATGTTCCCCAAATTTCCAAGGTTACTATTGAACAAAGATGACAAACTTGTCACAAAGAAATGAAGTAAAAAAATGTGGATTAATTACTTTAATTCTACTGTGGATTTGGAGCCAACACTTTATCCTTAGGGCAGTTCTCATTCTCTCTCTATTAAAGTAGGAGCTGGAAGTCATTTGTGGGCTTGAGAAAATTCACCCAGCACTACCCACCAATTCTCCTTTCTCACCAGCAGGGGTGTTGCTCTGTGAAGGATCTGAAGCCCCCTCCTGTTTTTCAGGTCCCTGTCTGGGCATTTTGGAGTGGGCTCGTCCTCCAGGCAGCACTGCACATAGCACTTTCTTGCCCTGGGTCCTCAAGGCATTGAGTTTGCTCCCTAGCCCTGCTGATTTTCAATGACTCAACAGGTTCAGACTCGGGCAAGAATTGGAGAGCCATCGCCCAGGCCTGAATCAGCCAGGATGAAATCCAATTCATCATTTTGCAATGATATTTGTTTATTCTTGTTCCAATTGTGGTTTCAAAACAAAACCCAGGAAAGCTGGGTGCAATTTGTCAGCCTGAAAATAGCACTTATTCTAATAAGACTATGTAGAGTAGACCTGGTCACCGTGCCTCAGCAAGGACACTTTTGACTTCTTCTTTTATTTGAAATGATCTGGAGAGTCAGAAATGAGTCACCATTTTTGTTGTTGTTGTTGTTCTTAGAGAAAAAGGAGTAATATCTAAAGCCTTTAAAAGAAAAAGAAGAAGATGATTCACCAGAATATTCCTAATCCCTCCATTGTCTCAGATTGTAGTTATCTAAATCCTAGTCTGTCTAAGGCTGCCCTCTGGGTTAAGTCCAAATCTGTGTTCATTGGCAGGAATTATCTCAGGGAACATCTGTCTCCTAGGGATCGCCACCTAATTTTGGGGACCTTGGCTGAGGTGTCCCTAATCATATTGTTGCTTTGGGATCAATCAATTCTATTGATTTAAAAATGATCCTTTTTTTTTCTTCTAAAGCCTCCAACTCCCAATTTCTACCTGTATTTTCCAAGTTCTGATGTCTGTAGAGAACATCATTTTGCTCTTTGATTGGTAAAGCTGATCTTGCTCATCACTGCTGCATAAAATCCTGGAGAAGGGGAGATAAAGGAAAGGGCAGATCCTGCCCCAGCTACACCAAGAGCCCCACTACTTCTGACATTTTCACAGTACAATAACAATAGCATAACCAACCTATGATTTCAAAGGGTGCCTGCCATTGCTTTAAAGGCATTTGTTTGCTCCCAACCTCTTGGAAAGCATTAGAGCAGCATTGAATAGTAGAAAATGCCACAAGTTCAGAAGAGCTGAAACTTTCTGGGTTCGTGTATTGGGTTGGTCAGGGTTGTGGGGAAGCCTGATCATTCTTCCTCCTTGGCTATATTAGGAGAAATGCCCCTCTGAGGTCAGCTTCTTTCAAGGGGACTGGGTCTGCCTCTGAGCTTAAATCAGTTCCCACAGGAAACCGTGGATGATGCTCCAGCTGTTTATAGAGACGGTTGAAAACAACTTTTGCAAGGTATTTGTACATAATCGACCGTCGTGGGTCAGGATCACAGCTGTACAAACGGTTCTTTCAAAACCATGACATCAGTGAGGTATTTCTGATTGTTAAAGCAAGATATTTCCTATCAAGACTTTCTGTGGGACAATGTACTTGCTAATCACAAAAATTCCCAAAGCTTGCCCACATGCACTTGGCCCGTGACATGCCCTCCATGTGCCTTCAAGTGGGGCAATGGATTTCTCAGACTCTGTAAGAAACTCCATCTGCCAACAACAAATAAAGAGATAATCCACACTTTAACTGAATTTTGGCTGCTTCTGGAAGTAGGTAGTGAGTATCTTAGGGATTCCTTAGAAAATGTGGATCAGCAGAGCTACTGAGGGATTAAAGCATTCAGATACCCGAGTTTACTCCTCCTTGGGATGGCTTGAAGGTGCTTTCAAGTCAAGAATAGTCAAGTGCGGTCTGCTTCAGCACATTAACCTTTGGAATTTACCTCTTTCCTTTTGTGTATGAGTCAAACATGTATGTTCACACCTTGACTCCTTTACCAAAGAGTAAAGCCCATGCTGCCAGGATATAGGTCTCAAGAATTTTCTTTATTCACTATTACTCTAATGAGTAACGAAGCATACTCTCAGTAAGTGGATCATTAATGAGAATGAACAGAGATTGTTCCAAGAATATGTCCTCTCTCCTAAATAAAAGGCCACACAATTATACAGAGAGGAATGGGCTGATGGCCACATGAAACTTAAGACTGAGAGCATTTGCTCCTGTTAATGAGTACAATGATATTTATTTTAGGGAAAATATTATATTATACATTTTCAAAAACTTCAAAATGAAAGAAGGATGGGCTGGAGTGGTAGCTCAGTGGTTAAGGTTAAGGTTTTAACCCGGGTTAAAACCCCAGCACCACATACACAACTGAGTGTCGGAGCAAAGAAAATCAGATGAAAAACTCAATAAAACTGATTTTTCTTTGTCTCTCTCACTGTCCCTCTCTCTTAAAAACAGTCAAATGACAGAAGGAAAGAAAGAGATTGGTTGATGTTTGGAAGCAGCTGACTGTTTCTGCAATATTTGGCCTTAACTTCCAGTGCAATTGCATTAATGGCTGATATCAGACACAAATGCTGTGTAAAACCTGGAGAAATTGGAAAGAGCTGGACAAAACCGGTGCCCACAGGCTGAAGCAGCCTTGAGTCAGGAACGAGAAGCTAACGGCTAGGGCAGCCACAACGCCATGTAATTTCAACTTGACTTTCTCCCTCCACTGTCTTTTCTCACCATGTGGCTTCTAACGTGGTCACAGACATGTCAAGTGGCTAAATTCTTGCATATTTGGTTTTTATTGATTTATAGCATAAAATGCCAGTAGTAAAAATTCAACTTTTCCCAAAGGCATCGAACTGATCCTTGATACTCAAATAAAATTATTGGCGCTTAAGCATGTTTTCTTTTAAAAGAAAACTCGGTCACTGCTCTTCTTTAAAAATCAAGCAAAACCATGCTATGCAAACATGTAACAACGAATCCCACCGTTATATACAACTATAATGCACAACAAAAAGGTAGAAGGAAAAAAACCTCCTAAAAATTTATCCAAAATACTGTGTACAATTATGAGTTAATAGTTCATTAAAGTTCATTATTAGGATCAAGCATCCTAGAGGATATCCAATGATAATTTGAAAATTCAAATTTCATTTCTTTTTTGGATTGGTATCTACTCTTCCAGGTTTAGTGATATTGCAAAAAAAAACCCTATAATATAAACTATCATTGATATAACATTATGAACAGTACTAAAACCTAAGATAAATTATTTCTACCTACGAGTTCTTAAAGGGAAATGCCCTCAAAATGCTGGAAGAGCAATTCATTTTGGTAATTAAACTTCCAGGGGTCTATTGCACTGAACAGCTGGACAGGAATTTTTGCCCTGTTCAGACAGACACTAGGTTAAAAAAGCAAAAAAAGGCATGCACCTTTTTGATCTAATTTGAAAAACATTGTCAATGTCAAGAACGCAGCGGCCACGGGTTGTTTATTATGCTAGAAGGAGCCTTCTGTGTTTCATTGTTTGTGTGGTATGAAGCGACATTGTATGCCTGCTGTCCCTTGGGACCCTCATAAAAAGGAGATGTGTTATCGCCATGTGGATGGCCATAAATGAATTCTGTAAAGCCAGGCTTAGTTCCAAAGCCATTCTGTGTGCCTTTCTTTGTTGACAGAGAAAGTTACTCCTAACCTTGAATTTGCTATGCCATTATCAGGTGGCAGCCATGTGGGAAGAGGACACTGAAGCAATGTCAGCTCTAGGATGTGTTACGGTGCACCGCTATGTCTTCTGTCCCTCTCTGTTGGAATTGCTTACTAAACCAGGGGCAGAGGGACATCCACAGGTGGTTTGAGAATCAGCATCAGGTGACTCGTTTTTGTAGGGGAAGTTGTTAAAGACATCAATTTAAAACTGCATTTTGTTTTCTATGGCACATTTGGAGAACTAGAATTTCTTTGATTTTATTTCTGTACACTAGTTGGGGATTACTTGCACTCGCCTCCCTTAAAGAAACCAAATGTGCATGAATTTAGCCACCAGATGTAACTGAGACCATATGACGAGTCAACGAAAGAGGACTACAGCAAAAGAGAGTTCAGATGGTACCTGCGTGGCCACGGCACACGCCTGTCCCTTCCTGCTCCTGACTCACACTCTTTCAGCACGCGTCCGTCAATCAGTTCTGTCCTGTTCTCCAGATTCTTTGGAACACTGTGTCTGACATTAGTAGTCAGTGCAATCGAACTGTTGGCGTTAAATGGCCTTAAAGCCCCGAGTCTCTGGATTTGAATTCTGGCTCTGCTACCTGCCAGCTGTGTAGCTTTAGATTAAAAACCAAAACAAACAAAGCTTCTGAGCCTTGCTTGCTTTGACAAAGCATCATGAGACAGGGTCTCACTAAGGTGCTCAGGGTCTTGCTAAATTGCTGAGGCTGGCTTTGAACTTTTGATCGTCTCGATCCTCTCGCCTCAGTCTCCTGAGCCACTGGGATTGTAGGCGTGTGCCACTGAGCCTGGCCTACTTGTGCTTTTTTTTTTAGAGAAGGACAGTGAGGAGGGAGTGAGAGAGACCGAGAGAATCAATTATTGAGTTTTTCACATGGCTTTTGTTGCTCTGACACTTAGTTGTGTATGTGGGTGCTGGCATTTGAACCTGTGTACTTGTGCATGCCAGGCAAACTCTGTAACCACTCAGCTACCGCTCCAGCCCCACTTGTGCTCTTTTTAAGACAAAATATTAGTTAAAGATTTTTTGTTGTTATTAATTGGTATTCTAAGGCATTTAGCAGTTACCACACATTATATGTTAACATAATAAGATATCTAAATTTTACCAAAGCCATCAAACTGATCCTTGATACTCAATTGAAAATTTTTACTAGATATTAGTGATTTCACTCTAAGATTAAAAAATAGAATTAATTTAAAGTTTCAGAAACACTTCTGGATCTTAAAAAAATAAAACAAATGTATCTAGAAAAACATTACCTTATAAGTTCCTTTAAAAAAATTCTTTCTAGGAAATCTTTGTCAGCTTAAAACATTTTAGAAGACCCTTGGTTCAAAAGCTACCATGTTTTACATCTGCTGAACATTGACGGCAAAGAAACTAAACATATTAATCACATACTGGAAGGAAGAATCAAGATGAATTCAGCAGGTCTAAACTGAACGTACTGAGGCATCTACAGCAGATCTAGAAAATGCGTATTTGGATTGTCTGTGACACATTTTGGAATGCCTCATTTTTTGTACTATCTCAAAGCATAAATGAGAAGCTGTCACACACCAAATAAAGTTGGGGTAGGATTTCCCAACAGGTCAAATACCTGAAGGTGAACCATTTTTAACTGAATATTCCAAGTAACAGCAATAATGCATTTTCTCCCTCCTACTGATTGAAGAAATTAAAAGACAATTAAAATTCTCAGCCTTCTTCAGTGGAAAAGGGAACATAACGTGGAAAGAACGGTTTCTGGTCAGTGTGTGCCTGCTTGCTCTTTATGGATGTGGCTTGGACATTTACATTGCAGCACAGAAAAAAACGACTCACTGTACCCTCAACGCTCGTGGCATCTATTTTGTTTCCTTCGGTGATTTAAAAACATATCTGGGTCTGACTGTGTGTTTTTGAAACTGTCACTTGTCGACTTTGTTATTGACATATGACATTTGTAGGATTTGATCTGAGCTTGTCTTAAAACACACACACAGAACTTCTTGGAACTATGCCTTTATCAGAAGTGGCCCCTCGGCTGTTTACAAGTGCCATGGTTACAGACCTGCTAGACCGATGATATTCACATCCAGGAAACGATGCAAGGAAAACAGGATTTGCACGGCTCCGACTGCACCGGCCCAAGAATTCCAGGAAGTGATTGTACTTTATGAAACCGTCTGTGCCCCGCTAGATTGTCTATAGCTTTTAAGGTCAAGTCCTATCACACTGAGTTTGCAATGGCCTTTGTAACGCGGCGGCGTGTTTATGAAACCGAGTACACGCTGTATTGTTTACCAGCCCCAGCGGTTTAGAGGTGCGATATTCCAAACCGTGCTCCAGGATGGCACAGGGCATCCATCACCGGCTTTCCTGACTCGAGCTTGGAGTCCGTCCAGAGGGTCCTGGAACAGTGACCGCGATGGCCCGGCGCGTGGAGAAAGTCACGAAGTCCACAGCGCCCGACAGGACAGGCGGGTCCGTGCAGGAGACCAATGTGGGCAGCACTCTGAGTTTATGTTGTTCGGTTGCCGCGCTTCCTGCTGGGGCCCAGCCGGCTCCTTGCAGGGAGAAAGGTGCCGGGTACAGTAAGCGCGGTTCTGAGAGTGCGTGCGGAAAGCGGAGGGAGACAACAATGGGATTTATTTCTTCCTAAGAGCTGGGAGGCAGCCAGGCATTCCAGGGCCTCGCTCTGGAATTCTTTGATTTCTCTGCAGTGCACAATGAAGGGAGACTCCTGGTGCCTCTGGGCTCGAGGATGCTGGAGCCCGACAGGGGACGCCCGGGCTGCTCAGGTGCAGGGGCAGCGCTGCCAGCTGACCGCACTCCACCGTCCGCCCGCAGCCTCTGCGGCCACTGGACCAGACGTGGCTGCTCGCTCTCTTCAATGAGACTGGGTGGAAGAAGCTCGGATAGCTCAGGACCATCAAGGATGCTGCAGAGAGCGGGATCATCTGCTCATGCGTTCTTGCAACCAAGAGTCCAGGGATACCCAGCCCCAGGAGAACGTCAATCTTAAGACGTTTAGGTGCTGTTATCAAGGATGCTGCAGCGAGCAGGATCATCTGCTCATGCGTTCTTGCAACCAACAGAGACCAGGAATACCCAGCCCCAGGAGAACTGTCAATCTTAAGACATTTAGGAGCTGTGTCCCCAGGTCACGCACCGTGGGGGCAAACATGGCACCACTAGTGTTTTCAAATTCATGGACTGAATGAACCTCCATGAGTGATCATGGATGCCCAATCAATCCATATAAGTTTAATAAAGTCTATTAGTTTATAAGTTAAATGATTCACTAAGGCTATATTCAAAGGTGACACAATAAACGGCATTGGTGAGATACTTCCCATCCAGTTCCCACATGATATACTCCAGGACTGGCTTTGACAGATCTGGTTTGGCAGTGGTTGGTTGTATGTTGTTGACTGGACTTTGTATCTAAGTCCATAAGGCAACTTGAGTTTCATCATTTAATTCATAAGTACTCTGTTGACAGAAATCACAGTATTATCTTTTTTTCTTGAACCCAGGGGTGCTTAACCACTGATTCACATCCCCTGATCTTTATATTTTTTAGTTTGAGACAGTCTCATTTACGGCCTTGCTAAGTCACTAAGGCTGACCTCAACCTTGTGATCTTCCTGTCTCAGCCTCTTGAGCCACTGGGATTACAGGTGTGGGCCAGGGTACCTGGCCGCACAACTGTCTTTAAGTCTTTTAGTGAAACTGTTCTTTCTTCCCACTAGGCTCAAAAAAGACCACGTCCAATGTCATGGTGAGCATTAACTACCACAAAAATGGTTGTTAACTACTGGCCAAAGCACTTAAAACTAGGTAAAAATTAAAATAAAATGCGTAACTCATTAAGAATATTGTAGAAAATGCCAGATCCGAAGTCCTGAGACCTGGTCTTGGTTCTTCATTACCATTAACTCCTAAGAAATTTCACCTCCACCATAGACCTTGGAAACTGTCTTTTTCTGGACTTTTGTTTCCATCTGCCAAAAGAAAAAAAATCTTGACTATGTGATCTCTAAGAACTTCTGCATCTATGAAGATAGAAACTAGCTAACACATGACTCTAAAGCAGAAGACTCTGTGGAGAGGGAGAGTGAAGGCTTCCTAGAGGAAGTAGGAAAATGATTTTATAATGCAGTATAAAAAGAGGAAGAAAAATAGGACTTTTTTTTTCCCTGACATAAGGGGAAAAAAAGATGCTTTCAATTAATGAAGCACTTAAGCTTTTACAAAGTGCCTCCACATGTATTAGATCCTTGGGAAAATTCCAGGAGATTAATATTAGGATTTTTCAATTTGGAAATGAGGAAACTTCAGTGACTTGCTGAAGGTACTAGGGCAATAAAAGTTTAAGTCAGAAAACAAATCACACTTCTGGGCTCCCCAGCTAGGGCTCCTTAAAGGATCCACCTGCAAAGGCACAGTGCCTGCGGGGAGGAGGATCCACTGACAGCACGTGCAGCCTGCGGGGAGGAGGATCCACTGACAGCACGTGCAGCCTGCGGGGAGGAGGATCCACTGACAGCACGTGCAGCCTGCGGGGAGGAGGATCCACTGACAGCACGTGCAGCCTGAGGTCTCCTAGCTGTGCAGATCACATTCAGTCTTCTCTGTTTCAGGTGGCAAAACTCCAGAAAGACTGTAAGCCCTTTGTAAGAACATTTGATTTTTAACTGTGCTAATTTTGTTTTTTACCCTGCCAAGATATGCGTGCATAAGAGAGAAAGAAAATCATGCAGTCATTTATTTGAGGTTTATCTTGATTAAGAGAACTACATACGTTAGAAATTATGAAAACCATATTCTGTGCCCTACTGCTCCCAAAGCATTGCTAGATTATGTAAATCAATTATTTGTTCAATGATTATGTAGTTAGTATGAACAAAAAGGCTATATTTAAAAGTAGTAGGATGGGGGCTGGAGCGGTGGCTCAGTAGTTACAGCGCTAGCCTGGCATGCGTGAGGACCTGGGTTCGAACCCCACGTACACATTGGAGTGTTAGAGCAATGAGAGCCACATGAAAAACTAAATAAAATTGATTCTCTCTTTCTCTCTCTCACTGTCCCTCTCTCTTTAAAAAAAATATAAGAGTAGTAGGATCTAATAAATGCAGTTCTTAGAAAAATATAGTTTAGGGCTACAGCAGTGGCTCAGCAACTACAGCTCTTACCTGGCATGCGCGAGGACACAAGTTGAAACACCAGCACCACATACGCAATGAAGATTTGGAGCAACAAAAACCACACGAGAAACGTTTGAAAAAGAATATCAAAATAAGCCCAAAGAAAGAAGAAAGGGACAAGAGAAACAAACATTAAAAATAAATAAAATAGAAAAAAATTTAAAAAGCTAAAAATTGCTGCTCAAAGAGAGAACTCTCTGGTGAGATTACCAAGAACAAAGGGAACGGGACATAGGATGTGAAACTCATTAGGCATAGGTGACAGAAGATGAGTACTGTTCCCAAAAATATTTTAAAATACATAAGAGAATATTACAAAAACTTTAGTCTAACAAATTTGCAAACAGATGAAGCATAAATTTGTAGAAAATGTAACATAAAAATGGCTCAAGAGGAAATAGAAATCCCTAATATAGTAAAATCATAATTGAATCTGTAATTAATAAACTTCTCACAAAGGAAGTACAACTCCAGAAGATTTTACTCATGAATTCTACCAAACATTTCTTACATAAGCTCTTTCAAGAATTTTTAGAAAAAGATGGAACACTTCCAAGCATAACCTTTGAGACTTGCATAACCTTGATGTAAAAACTAAAATGGGAACATTACAGGACACCATTATTGCAATATGTTACTTTAACATGTTGAAGGAGATTAAACATACAATCACACATGTACTCACAGCATAGCTGTCCCAGAAAACTCAATAACCATTCCTGATTTTTAAAAAAATTTACCAAAGCAGACTAGAAAAGAATATTTTAATTGATAAAGAGCTCCAAAACTATACAGCAAACATCATACATGATAGAAAAAGTTTGAAAGTATTCCTTATAGCATCAAGAATAAGACAAGGGTTATTACCAAAAATGTTTCATAATATAGTAGAAGCCTTAATTATCATGATACAAAAAGGCAAAGAGAAATTTTGAGAATTTATAAAGAAAAATATATCAGCCTCACATTATGAATGGATGATATTATTTAGAGAGGAAGCTCAAATAATGGACACATTTTTGAATTAATAATAAAAATTAAAAATAAATTGATTGGCAACGTTCATTGCGTTTTTACATATTAAGAACATTTAGGCAGAAAATGCAATTTAAAAGACTTTTTACAAAAGTCGCAAATTATATAAAGCACATAAATACACAGGAATAGGTATAGCAAAAAGTACCCAAGGCACTTTTAGGGAAAATGGAGTTTCTTGAAGTTCCTTAAAGACCTCAATTAATGGGAGGGTCTTGGATGAAAAGATGTGTATCATAAATCCACAGTTCCCCTGAACTGGGCCTAAGTGGTGATGTCATTACAATAACAACTCTAACTAGTTTTTTTTTCATAGAATGCAGCAAGCTGATTTTGAAATGTGTATGAAAAAGTAAAGAGTAACAGGTAGTTGATATGCTCCTAAAAAAGAATAGAAGAAGAATTTGGTCCCTTAGTCTTGGTCCCCAAGACTTCCTATAAAACTATAGTACTAACTTACTAACAGTGCAGCGTAGTGTGTTAAGGAATAAATTGACCAGCGCAACAGAATAGAAAACTTGGAAACAAATCCACAGACAAAAGGAAACTTGATTTATAATAGAGGTAGTATTTGAGATAAATGAGCAAAATTACATTCAATAAATTCTACATTCAAAATTTAAAACCCATAATTAACACCCTCTTCACATCATGTACAAATGTTAAATTCAAAGAGGACTTAAGGATTTAAGGTAGTAAAGTTGAAACCATATAATCTGAAAAACAATTTGAGTTGTGTCTAGGAACAAAACATAAAGTTCACAGACTCTAAAGAAAAAGATTGAAGAATGCAATGATTTTAAAATCAAGTATAATTCTTTGTTAAATGAACCTACCCCTAAAAAAGTGAAATAATTAACTATGGAGTGAACAAAACGTAACTAGGTCACACGTAATTTGTAAAAATAAATAAAATTCACATGGTTAAACTTTTTGCCTGGTTTTTTTACTACTTTGAGTATTTAAAGAGCTCCAACTAAATATTATGAAAAAGAGAAGGACTCAAACCAAAAATGTGCCAAATGACCCAAGAAGGAATTCTAAAGACAAGGAAAAATATATAGCCCATCAACACATGCAAAGAAGCTCGGCTCATTCAGTTATTGAAAAATGCAAAATGCTAAATACAATGAGATTTCAATCCCCAGCCCAGATTGGAAAAAAAACAAAACAAAAAAAGGATTGACCAGCAGGGCATGTGAAGATATTAGCAAAGGTAATTTCTCATCTACATCTGATGGAGTTTAAATGTGTATTAGAGGGATGGAGAGGTGGCTCAGTGGTAGAGTGCATGCCTGGCATGTGTGCGAACCTGGGTTCAAACCCCAGCACCATATATATGACTATAATAGAGTTAAACAAAAAGCAGACAAAAAAATTCCACTCTCTCTCTCTCTAAAAAAATTAAAAGTTAAATGTTTATTGCAATTTTGGAAAACAGGCTTACATTCCTTAGAAATTTTAACATTAATAGCTTATGACTCAGCAATTTTAATTCTAGGTTTATGTTCTAAGCATCTTGAATATGTGCAGTAGAAAAGTTCCCAAAAATTCCTATCAGTCCTTTTTGCAGTAGGCACAAACTTGAAAACTTCTCATCTATAAAAAGCAGATAGCACAAATTTAAATGTCTATCAAAAGCAGAATAAATGAAGTCATATTACAGAATACTTATTTTCAGAACAATTGAATAGAACTTGTTAAAGAGTCAAAGTAGGAATAGGGATAGGCAAAAATGGTGTGTGGATTTTATTTGCTTTTACTAACTACCTGTAATATAACTAAGTTTTCTTGCTTGGTAGCTAATTATTTAAATATAAATTTTAGCAAAAAAAAAGTCCCAGGAAGATATTAATATATAAAATGTCTTATTTATTAAATTTCCCCAAAAGTAAAAACTAAACTATATTTTATTCAGGGGTGTGTGTGTGTGTGTATGCGCGCGTGCACGTGTGTGCGTGTTGAAGGAAATCAGGGAATCATTAACACAAAATTCAGAACAACCATTACCTCTGGTGATGGAGGAAGGGAACCAATCTAATTTTTGCAGTTAACGTAAGAATATTAAAGCTACAAATTATATTCTGTAATAGAGCAGCAAGTATGTAGGTGTTCAGTTTATTGGTATTCATTGGAGTAGAGATGTATTTTAGACACATTTATGTATGTCTAAAACACTCTACCATATGAATAAATAAATCTACACTTAAGCACTGCCTGCTGGTGTTTGGAGATCCCTCAGATTTTCTTTATTCTTTGTTACTGGACAATTTTGGTAGGAAGTGTTTTTAAAACACTGAGCTGTGGCTCAGTGATTACACTGCTTGCCTGGCATGTGTGAGTACATGGGTTCAAATCCCAGCCCCACGTATGTACACAACTAAGTGTCTGAGGAATGAAGGTCACATGAAAAACTAGATAAAAATTGCTTCTCTCTTTCTCTCTCTCTCATGTCCCCTCTTTTTTTAAAAAACAAAAACAAAAACAAAATAAAACAAATCCCTGTCTTAAGCCTGATCACTGTGAATGATCAGTTTTAAGATGTACAAGATGATAGAAATCTAGCCAGAGCACCTGGAGGATTGCCAAAAGGGACAGGAATTCAGTGGCCACCACTTTCAGCACATTTGACACCATTAGCAATGTTGCCTAACGCAGTCCTTGACCGCAGAACTGCCGCAGGTTGGAAATCCCACATCAGTCACCATTTCCTCATGACATTAGCTATTCATGTCAATTCCAAATAATAGAAAGCTGAATTTTAATCACAAAAATAAAAGGAAATAGAAAGCAAAGACAGAGGCTTAGAGGTGGAATGCTTGCCTGGAGTTTCTCCCCAGACCTCTTCCCTTGTGCGCGGTGATGTTCTCGGTTAAGTATTTGGAAAACACATCACATTTTGTTCCCACACTAGGAAGAGTGACAGCTCTTTTGACGTGAACGGTCGTGTAAAGGCAGAAAGACCTTTTCTTCCCACTTCTTGTTTAACGGGTGCATTCTATTGTTCATAACGTGGGATTTGCTGTTATACATTCATATACGCATAACATACAACAATGTAATTTGACCAATTTCATTCTCCAGCTTTCTCTCCCCTCCTCCCTCTGCCTGGTCCCTCTCTTCTACCCGACTAATCTCCCTTAGATTTTGCTATGGTTTGAATGTGAGGTGCCCCGAAAATCTCACATGAGACAATTCAGGAAGGCTGAGGTGAAAGGATCGGGTCATGAGAACCTTAATCCAATCAATGAGTTGTTAGGGATTGATTGGGACTGTAGGCTGTGTCTGAAGGAGGTGGGTCATTGGGAGTGTGCCTTTTGGGTACTCATTTTGTATCTGGTATAGATTCTCTCTCTCTCTCTGTTCCCTGGAGTCCTGCCTTCCACCACGATGTTCAGCCTCCTCTCCACTCCCAAGGAATAGAGTCAGCTATCACAGACTAAAACTCCTGAAACCATGAGCCCCCAAACAAACTCTTCCTCCCTGAAGTTGCTCGTCAGATCCTTCAGTCACAGCGGCAAAACAGCTGACCAAAACAGATTGTCATAAGATTCACCCCCACTTTTCCTTTTTCTCTCTAGATTTCACGTGTAAAATAAAACATATGACCCTTGACCTTCTGAGTTTGGCTTAGAAATAAAGCTTAAAGTTTTGAAGTTTCATCTGTTTTCCTGTACATCAGAAAAATCCTACTTAGGGATGCACACATGTGTGGAAAACTATAACGCAGAGCTAAGAATAATGAACAGAAAATTAAAGAGAGCAGGTGGCCCCAGCAGGGGAAGGAAGAAGACATGGTGGCAGGAGTTTCCTGAGTGAGGAGGGCTCATTCTCCTGTGTACCTCTACTCTTTTCAAATTTCAGACTTTTGCACACATACTTTTGAAAGAGTCATTCTAAATGTGTCCCTTGGACCTGAAGAAATAAAGCATTTGCTGAGAGGAAAAGCGAATAGGAAAGAGAGGCCTCTGAGCCTGTAATCTAATTGCCCCTGAAGCGGCTGGAGGAGGACGCCCAGAACAGCATGCAAGGTGTAAAGAGCATCGAATCCCTCAGATAAAGACCTCAGCACCTCAGGAGGCTGAGGCAGGAGGATCACAAGTTTAAGGCTGGCCTCAGCAACTTAATGAGACCCAGCCAGACCCTGTCTCAAAATAAAAATGCAAGTGACAGGGGTGCAGCTCAGTGGTAAGAGGGCCTTTGGGCTTCGATCCCTAGTACCAAACAAGCAACAGCAACAAAAACCCTCAACGGTCACAGTAGTGTCTCTGCATAGTTTGCCTTCAACAGCCCCTGCTGTGCCTTCTGCCCTCTTTTTCCTTCTGAAGGTGTCACAATTTGACAATGAATGATGCTCTCACCCTAAACATAAAGGAAAAGGTGTGGTGTTGCTCTGGGACTGAAGGGCTTGTCCAGGAAGACTTCTTAGGAAAGGAGAATCCACCACTTACGAACTGCGACCAAGACTTTAAAAAAATTAACTTTTTTTTTTTTTTAAAAAAAGAATAATTAGCGAGGAGGGAGAGAAGAAGAATAGGAGGACGAGGAGGAAGAAGCAGCAGCAGAAACAGCTTCCGCCAAGCCTGGCCTCTCTTTTTCTTCACCCCCTTTTATCCGAGATGAGCACAAGTTGTGTGGGAGCTGGAAGGAGGGGGTTGATCTAGAGATAGAGCAGGTTCTCTTCAAGCCCTTCTTGCCTGAGTGGAGGATGGCAGCTCCCTGCCCCTTCACATCACAGAACTTGTTTGTGACCTGTAATTTTCGCTCTTTCTCAATATGCGTTTTTGTGGTTTTGTGAGTCAACGGAATGTTGTGATTTATGAGCTTTCTTTCTCTTTCAACCTTTTCAGCTGACTTGATCAGCATCCTCTAATTTTATTAACAAAAGAAAAGAAACTATTTTTAGGGACGATGATCGCATAAGGCTAAACCAGACCATCCGAAGCATCCTGCAGTGTTGTAAAGCGTCCACGGAGACTGGTCCTTCTGCACAGCTTGTCCTAAAAACAGGGCCATGCGCGTAGCTTGAATTTCTTTTTCTTTCTTTCCAAATCTCTTTGTGCATATAACCTGTGGTGAATGCTAGTTTATGGGGCAGAGAGGAGGAGAGAGATAAATTTAAACAGAGGAAGGAGTGAGGGACGAGGTAACAGACCACACAGAAGCCAGAGGAGTCCATGTCACTATGGTGATGGTCCCATCTGTGTTCCTGATCCTGTTCTTGCTGAGCAGTGGCTGAGTTGGGATGGGTAAGTCGCTCTGAGATCCCAGATGTCACGTACTGTGGATAAGGCAGCAAAGGAACGAGACAGGCAGGGCAGGGTGTTGATTATAATAATGGAAAGAGCCTTTATGTCGGGGCATAAGATTCAGGGTCCTTCAGGAAATCCAATCTATCCAATCTTGTGTATTTCTCAGCCCCTTGAGATTCACAGAAAAACATGGTGGATTCACAGATAAGTGGTTTAATTTAACTCAAGAGCACAGGTTGAAAGAAAGGTCCAGATCCCCAGTCATGGAATCAGACGTGCCTAGAAGGGAAAAGAATGCCATTTGCTACTTTATTCCTGGTAGTCAAGACAAATGACAGTGACCGAATCATGGTTAGTTATTTACTGGTTCCAAATACAGTGCACTCTGGGCACAGGAGGACCATTCAGATTTATGCAAAAGGCTGAATCATATCCAAGGAAGACAGTTGTCTGCAAAGATGCTCCCACCTCCCCAGTGTAAGTAGAAGAATACCAACTCCAGAGGCTCAGAAAATGTAAACAGCTGTCTTCCCTCACTTGGTTGAAAGGTGGTTTGTCTTCTATGCAGGCACTTCGGTTTTCCCATTTACCAAGAGAGAAGAGTTGGTACTCTGTATGTCACTCTTGCTGGGCACATTTCATGACAAAAGAAGAGTGGCCTGGTATTGACATCCATAAATATAAAGGCGAATTGCAGAGGTTCCCGCAAGGATCTCCCCCTGTCAACAGTCCTCCAATAAAGGTGACAGCAGAAAAGGCTAGAAATGAAGACTTCCCAGTATACCTATGGAGATCCCTGTACTAGGGGATCCACAGAGCTGGGCGGGGAGCCGGCGAGGGAATGTACTTAAGGCACAGAGGTCCACCTTACGCCTACCTCAGGCAGTGAACCAGGTGTTTTCCTTTTTTTCCCACTTCTTTTCCAAACAACAGGTGACGTCAGCTCACTTCCAGAATGGAAAAGGTGGTGGTGGTTGTTTTGAAAAAATCAGCTGAGCACAATAGCAGAGAGGGTGAAGCAAAGCCACCCAGATAGGAGGCTTCCGAGTGTGGGGAGGGGTTTTCCTCTTCAAGCTCGTTGGCTTCTCTAGACAACTTCAGTGCTTTCCAATATTATAAAGGACACCCCGGGTAGGCGTCCCAATGACAGTGCTGCTAACATGCGGAGTCATTGCTGAAGTGGTGTCTTGGTCAAAATGAGAACACCGATGACAGAAAGGCTGGCTTCCAAAGGTGAACACAGATGCTGGGTCCAGGAGGCTACGGCTGAAGGACGCAGCAAAGCCCTCAGGACACAGAAAATTCCGGAAGCGAAGAGAAGAAGGGTGAAGAAGGTGAAGATTAACTTAACAGACTTCAACTTTCATCTAAATGAGCTTTGGCCATTCTTCCTGTGATTGCTATTCCATGTAGTACCCGTTCCTCTGGCATAGTCGAGGCATTGACTCAAATCTGAGGACTGAAAACCAAGTCAGGGATTGGGATGGCTTCTGTACCATCTACCCTGAGGGAATGGCATCTACGCTGAGCTCTGAAGCACAAGCAAGTCACAGGCGGCAGTAGCACCCTGCATTTCTAACCAAACCGACCCTCCAACGCTGCAAGTTTTCCACTCTCCCCTGAAGTAACAAACTCTATATTTGTCCTTCTGAGCCTTCAACACCACCCTCTGTCTAGCCACTGGCATGAGTTAAGCTAGTTTCCTGTGTCTCAGAGGCAAGAGGGGTCAGCAGTCATGAACAGCTTCAGTTCTTTCCGTCGTCTCCCATCCGTGTCTTCCTTCCACCCCACCACCTTGTCTCATAGGAAAGTGTATTCGCCTCTCCTCCCTGATCAAACCAAGGCTTTCTTCAAATCACTGATGCCAGGGCTTTTATAACCCACTCAGTACCTGAAATAGCATTATCTCCACTCCCTTTTGTGTCTTGATCCTCTTCCTTCATTTCAGCATGAAAATAAAAAACCTCAGCTCTTCTCCATCTTAAAGCAAATAAACACACTGCACACCCTCACAAAATTCTATCAAAATAATTCCAATACATTCCTCCCTTCCTGAAACGCTCTCACATTTAAACTGTCAGCCCATTACCGGTCCCCTTCCTTATAGATTTCTTCTTCTGAATTATTCTGTAGGCCTTAAATGTTCTTAGCATCCAATGCTTGTACTTGCTCTTCTGCTTATTCTATTGCCTAAGTAATTTCAATCATTTTTAGGGTATATTTTCTCAGAAGTCCTACATCTGACCAGCAGCAATTTATGTTATCTTTTCTTCCTTGTATTTATAATCTCTAACCTCCTCTCCATGTCCAGAGCGCTTTCAGTACTCAGTCTTGGCCATCTTCATCCCCCCTCTAATAATATTAGGGCTTCCTCATGCGTCTGTCTTACTTTATTCTGGCTACACTCCAGTTCTTCCTCTAAGCTGTGCCAAAGTGATCTTTCTAAGTGATAAATTTATCTTTCTCTCCCCTTCTTGAAACACTCAAATTCCCCCTCGTTGCCTTCAGGATAAAATCCAAACCCTTCAGTAAATCGTTTCAGATCTGTCCCACTCTACTTTCCTAAATGTCTCTTCCCCTTCCTTATCCACCAAGTGGTCATACCATGATTTTCATACATCGTGACTTTGGTTTTGCTTAAACTTGGCCTTGGAATATTTTTCTTCACTTTCTCTACCAGGAAGAAATCTTTTCTTATTTTTTCAAAATACAAATATGATCTCTTTTTCTCTAAGCATTTCTTGATAGTCCTCCTTCTGCTTTCACCCTGAAGACACCTCCCAGGCACGTTTCCTTGGGGATTCCTCTATGCCTTTACAATATTAAATTCATCCCTCCAAGTACAGCCTTCGCAGATCATTTCATGGCTCTTTGATAGCAAGGTTCCTTATGGGACAATAAGAACCTGACCCAGCATGACATGGACGTTGGATGCCACCACTGGAGCAATGATTGACAGCAATTGATCTGTGAGATGTCCCCTTCACAATGGCGTATGGCCGGGGTTGTCCCACTGGAGAGCAAGGCAGATCTGATACCCGTGAAAATCTATGTGCTGCTGCTGTGATTCTTTGAACGTCGCAGCACCACGGAATCCACATAGCTCCTGCTAAATGAAGGCTGCGCTGGGAACAGCAGCCGGAGAAACAGCATCGCGCGGGCCACATCATCATCATCGATATTGAAGGTGACATCTTGATAATGTTCGGGCTTGTTATCATTCCCAGATGCCTGCATGAGCAGGGTGTCGTTCTCAGAACTGCCCCAGAAACCAAATCATCTTGGGAAGGAAAGTGTCACAGTTATCTGAATAGCTGGGCTTTCTGAGAGGAGATGTGCTATGATTTACTGCCAGGTAGAAATAAATTAATTGTGTTTAATGGGCCTGTTAGTGCAAAAGATCTTCCTGAGGATCAATCCAAATATGAAAGTACATCTGCCATCAGAAGAATCTTTTCTTTTCTAAAATGAGAATTGAGCTGGAGGAGTAGTTGCAAACCTAGCGAGCCTACATGTTTAAATGTAATTGCAGATATTGGAAAACCCTCTTGAGCAGTTCACCCTTGAAACAAACTTTAAAAACAACACAATTTCTGGTTCAAATAACACTATGTGTAAAGAATTCAAGTTTCCTGAAAAAAAAATCATTCTTTTAGATGGTAATTTTATAGCCCATAGTGGAAGTTCCAGACCTCATGTAAAATGCACAGTGTACGAGTGGTAGCAGTTCAACAGAGGAAATTTGGGGAGCTAAGAGCATGAAAGGTGTGCAAATGTGGGGTCTAATGGTAAGAAGGAGCAGGGCATAGTGGTGCATGCCTGCAATTCCAGTGGCTCAGGAGGCTGAGGCAGGAGAATCACAAGTTCAAGTCCAGCCTAGCAACTTGGCGAGGCCCTGAGCAACTTGGCAAGACCTTGTCTCAAAATAAAAAGTAGCACAGCATGAAAATAAAAGTAGGAAGGAGCTCAGGTCTCTTCTGGCCATTGCTGTCCAAGTGCTTACAGCCACCTGCTACCTCCACAAAAACTCAGATAAAAATACCGCCTTGCACAGAGACTGTGGAGTGGATATGATAAGTGAAGTGGGGCTGCCTGCTCCTATAAGAAGCCACACACTGTAAGAACAAGGCCTTTGGGATTCTAACGAATCATTCATTCATTCCGAAAAGCATCATCGAACTCACTGAGCTGCAGCTGGTTATGGGGAGCAGCAGAAAGGAAGAGACAGACGTCGCTTCCCTGGAAGAGCTAGCATTTGCCCTTTCTCCTGGAAGAGGAAAAGCAACAGCAGATGAAGGTAGAGCTGAGTAAATTGTACTTCAGAAGACAGGGAGTGGCCTGCAGAACAGTAAAACAGGGAAGAAAAGGGATTGGGGCAGCTTTCAGTTTTGGAAACAATGCCCAGGGATGATGTCACTGAGTGCATTTGGGAAGCACAGAGGAGAGGAGTGAAATGAGGTGAGAAGAGCGTCCCTGAGAGAGGGGACATCGTGTCACACTGTGTCCAGGGAACAGTGACAATACTAGGGTGGCTGGAGGCAGGAGGAAGGTCAAGGAACTGGCAGGAAGTCCAAGCCTGGAGCCCCATGCCCATTCCAGGTTGTTCTTTCTGAGGGAGATGAGGAGCCACAGGAGGATTTGGGGCATCGGAGGAGGATGCTCTAACCTGCCACTTAATGGCGTGCCTCTGGTTGCTGGTTTGAGAGCAGAATAGGTCTGCGGCCAAGCGCCCAGATGGACACCATGAGGAGCTTGTCAGGGATCCAGTTCATGCTTAGGACCTGACAGGTAGCAACAGAGGCAGAGAGAGGAAGACAGAGTGTGGATAGTTTACTGAGAGAAAGAGCACCAGATTTTCCACTGGAATAAACTTGAGGGGAAGAGAATAAAAGTAGGCAAGAGTGACAGCAAGGCTTTTGTCCTGGCAAAGGGAAAAAGGCACAGGCCATTGTAACTCCACAGGTGCCAGTCCAACTGGGGGGACCTTAAAGCAAATAATTTAACTTGATCTCATTATCTGCACGTGCGTGTTATCTTTCTAAATGGTAAGACAGGAGCACTCAAGTGAGAAATTATTTCTTTATTGCTTTCTTTCTTTGTGTATATATGTATGCATGCATGTATTTACGTGTTGGGGATTGAATCCAGGGGGGCTTAACCACCATGTAACATCCTCAGCCTTTTTATTATTATTTTTTTTCTTTTAGACAGGGCTCACCAAGTTACTTAGGGC
This sequence comes from Aplodontia rufa, assembly GCA_004027875.1. Classification (NCBI taxonomy): domain Eukaryota; kingdom Metazoa; phylum Chordata; class Mammalia; order Rodentia; family Aplodontiidae; genus Aplodontia; species Aplodontia rufa. The sequence goes on from PVKS010001201.1 coordinate 130,814, forward strand.
CTCACTAAGTTGCTTTAAATTGGCAATCCTCCTGCCTCGGCCACCCAAGCTGTCAACTGAGAATTTTTTTTTTTTTAATAGAGAGGGAGAATGAGAGAGAGAGAGAAAAAAAAATGAATCAATTTCATTTAGTTTTTAATGTGGCGTTTGTTGCTCCGAGACTTCGTGCACGTGGTACTAGGGTTTGAACCCACATCCTCATGCATGCCAGGCAAGCATGTAACTGCTGAGCCACTGCTCCAGCCCCAACTGAGAAATTTTAAAGACTCTAACTGAAGGATATTCCATGATAAAAATGTTTTTTCTTGCATCTATATATTACTCTTAGAGGCTCACTTGATCTTATCAAAGTATTTATCACACAAAAAGTGTTTTCAAAAATGATCAACGAGAAAGGGACACAGGGCTGTTGTTACCGGTTTTAGAAGTGACAATACCCTCTCAGGCCTGGTGCTCCTCAATCCTTCTCCAGAGAACTTTCCCCCCTAACCTGTGCCTACCCAGCCACATTAAGCTCATCGCTGGTGCTTTTATAATAAGAGGAATGATTCGGGTTGAAAAGGCTCTTGGGTTTTGACTAATGAACTCTTCAATGAGAGAATACTGATAGCTGTAGGTGACATAATGCACTTCCAGATTTTCTTTCCCCCCCCTTTAAATCCTATTTCCTACACTTCAAGTTAGAGAGACTTAGCAATCTGCCAATTTTGTTGTTTCTCACGTATTAAAACTAAAATGCAAAGATTGGCTTCAAATGCAAAAGCCATTTTAACATCTTTCCAGAAAACGTTACTTCACGTACTAATGGTAGAGAGTGAGATCAGCAGATCAGTGTTTAGGTTTTGTTCCTCTCACCTCTCTTTAAATGCCATTCTAGAATGTTCTGAGAGACAGCAGGCTATGCAAGAAGAGAAAGTTCATAACAATTTGTATTTTCTTTGCGGTGGGGCACAGAAAACCTTGAAAGTCAGTTTTATAGTCCTCTCTCCTCCCAAGGGATTTTAGGTATGCAGAGCTCTGGCTGAGATTGGAAAGGAACAACTCAGAGGTGGGGACTGCTGCTTAAAATGTTCCTTTGTTTAATTTTTTTCCTGTTATTGTATATGAAACTTCGAAACCATCCTGACTTTCCACCCCAAAGGCACACGCCAACACAGGTGCCAACTGGGCGACTGGAAGAGGGAAGATACGATCACACACTTTTATGGGGGCTCTGAGAGAAAGCAGAGGGGGTCTCACGGAGAGGGTTTCCTTTTGAGATGAAGAAGGCCTCCTTGTTAGGGGAGGCTGCAGCCTCACCACCTCTTGGTGCCCTGAGAGGAAAGTCTGCAAGGGAGATTTCCAGATTCAATGCAAACGGCCATACGCAGGAAGATCAGGGTCTGTGCAGCCTTGCTTGTAACTTAAGGCAAGTGTCTTTAAGTTCCCTCAGCCTCCACTTCTTCATCTATGAAGTCAGGTACCCCACAGGCTCCAGTTTTATGTAAATACAGAGATACCATCATTCCTTTTTTTTTTTAAGTGCTTTGATCGGCTTTTCACTGCTTAGAGCAAGGTGTGAATCAGAGCTCCTGGGTCTCCCGCAAACTCGGAGATGCTCTAGGAAAGGCACCTTCTCTGCTTTAGAAACATTACACAACTGAGACTCAAGTTAAGTGACATCCTCTTTTTTTTTTAAGAAAGAGAGACAGTGAGAGAGAGAGAGAGAGAATCAGTTTTATTTAGTTTTTCATGTTACTTTCATTGCTCCAACACTTTGTTGCGTACGTGGTGCTGGGGTTTGAACTCAGGTCCTTGCACATGCCAGGCAAGTGCCATAACCACTGAGCCACCACTCCAGCCCCATCAGTGGCATCCTTTTAACAAGTCACTCTGATGTGATGGGCCTTGGGCCTGCTGGCTCAGGGATCTAGACCATGTTGAGCATCAAAACCCATCTTGAACCTGCTGGATTGTTCTCCTCACCCTCCTTTCCCTAGCACCACACCCCCTACCTCTGCACACCGGTCATTTCCCTGACCTGAACGCAGGCAAAATGCTTCCTGCTGCTCCCTACACGCTCCCTTGGATTTCCCACTGTAATAACATTTAAACCTGTTAGGAAAATGGAAAGTGAGAGGGTCAAACATACTTGGCGGCTGCTAACAGGGTCAGACTGGTGTTCACAGCGTGGGCTGCAGGCGTGGAATCCCAGCTTGCCACTCATTAGCTGTAGGAATCCTCCAAGTCCATTTATTTCATTGTCTATGGATTGATAACAGTAAGGGTGAAAGTGAGGATGGCAAAAGTGTAAATCCTTAAAACACTGCTAAAGCGTAAGCACACACTGAGCACGTGTGCTGATGATTGCATGGGCTAGTCACTCTCCAGCTAGACCCGAAACCACCGGTAGAAAGGAAGCAGTACAGAGCAAACCATGGCCATTCATGAGTGTTGGATTTTTTTCTTTCTTTTTTCTTTCTTTCTTTTTCTTATTTATTTTATTTTATTTTTGCTTGCCTCTGCTGCTGGCCAATCCTAAAGGTGCAAGAACTGCCTTGTCTTGTAAGACAGACCAGTCTTACCACTCTATTGCTAATAACCGCAGTGACCTCTAGCGGTGCTGAGTTTTCACTGTGGGGGAAAAACAAAAATAAATAAATAAACAACAAAGCAAAAAACCAACAGTCTCGCTTAAGCCAAAGGCCACTGCTGGCATCATCTTTTACTATTTTGTTGGCAAACACAGAATTCCGAAGTCAAAATTAATCTGGTGGTAAATTGAACTAACTGATTCAGTAATTAAAACTTTACCTCTCGGGGGTACTTGCAATAGCACTTTCGGAACATCGTGATACCTTTGCTCTAGTTGACTTTCTGTCCAATGCTACTGAGCCATGGGAATTACTCATTAGCATTAAATTATGTAGCAGATATTAGGCCAGCAGGAAGAAAAGGACATAAAAAGATGAAAAGTAACCAGACCCTTGTGCAAATACTAAAAAGACCCCATCTCCTTTTTAAAATGTACTATAATAGATGTTGGCACTTATAAAGAATTGTCCCCACTAATGTTCAATGGCTTTTGTAGCAACTTTGTTTTCTTATGATATGAAGAGACAGACTCTCTTCAACTACATGAGAACAGGGCAGGCAGATGCATTGAGACTCAAGAGAATTCTCTCCATGAGCTGAGAGATTTGGCCAAGAGCAGAGCCAGGTATCAAAAGAGAAGAGCTCTGCACTATAATTGAATGAAGTCAGTGTTAAAGAAAGCAAAATTCAAAAATCATTTAAAGGAATCATTTCAAATTTGTTTATCCAGCATCTCTATATCGCTTCTTTCTGGGCAATTCCATCTTGAAAGCAAGCATTAACTATGCAACTGAGAACGATCATTTTTATACAATTTTTTCATATAAAGAAGATTCCAATTAAGGAAAACATTTTATCAGAGTCTATTACATCTTATAAAACACTAGCAGTATGCATCTAATCGCTGTGTGAGGAATGAAGATCCCCAAAAGAGAATATTAGCTTCCTACTATAGGCCCATACTTTGACCAGTTTTGATGGTTACATGAGGCTAAGAAATATTTTCATCCAAAATACCATTTTCTCTACTTGGACTTCATGAAGACCTTTGTGCATGAGGCTTTAGGTTCAACCCCCAACACTGGAAAAAAAAGACCCTTTAATAATGCCTAGTTGATAGGCTGGTAGCCCCACCACAAAACAAAAACAAAACCTATTCAGACTTGGTTAAATTCAGAAATTTCTGCAGCCTCCATCCATGTAAAGGTCTCAGAATGAATTCACAAAACGTCAAGTTCTTCCTTGTAATAACTTTAACTGGAAAGAGTGGATAATAGATTCTCTCCACATACCCTATCTTCTATAGGTACACTGGAAGGTTCCTAAAATACTGCATCCCAAGACCAGGAATTCTGGTCTATTCCTGTCTTAGGGTTTCTCTTTGGTGTCATGCATCTTAGTAACAGGTAGAGTCAATTAAAGGTACTTAAAAGGTTGTGTTTTTGTTTTTTTAAGATTGAGGAACAGTGCGAGAGAGAGAGAAAGAGAATTAATTTTATTCAGTTTTTCATGTGGCTTTCGTTGCTCCAACACTTCTTTGCGTACATGGTGCTGGGGTTCAAACCCGCATAACCTGTGCATGCCAGGCAAGCACCGTGACTGTCGGGCCACCACTCCAGCCCCAAGGTTACGTTTCTAAAACTAACTTTTTAATTTGTTCATTTTTACTCTTTCTTTTCTTTCTTTATTCTTTATCCTATTTATGATTTATTTTATTATTTGTAGCTGTTCATCAGGTTAAACAGACCTTAAGCCTTTCTACATCTCAAAGACGCTCCCTTCTCCGTGTGAGGTTGTCATTAGGAGCTAGGATAGAATGGAACAAACAATTCATAAGGAAATGTCATAGGAACTATTTGCAAGAACAAATTGAAAATCGGAATCCCATCTTCATTTAAAAAGTGTGCTGGATTTTGATTTCTCATTGGCAAATTTTTGATTTTATATTTAAATCAATATTGTCAATCTAATTGGTTTTACGGGAAATCATCTCAGCAAACACCAAGTATAGACTGGACAATCTGTACTTTTTATTTTATTTTTATTTATTTTTCCCAAGCCCCCTCCCCCGTTCACCCTCTGAAATCTGTACTTTTTAAAGCATGTTTTTAACTCAAGCACTGAACTGATAGTACATTGGTTTTAATTATCTGAACTTAAATGTTACTACTTATAACAGCTATGAACTTAACCGAAACAAGAAAGAGATTGGTTACCATCATAGGTATAAAATCAATTTTATGATGAACCAGAAAAGCTGTAATATCCAGATGTCTAATTTTGACTACAGAAAAGTAATAAAACTAGATATGATCTTCATCATAAAAGTGTTCAGGCATATTAAATGTAAACTCTGCTCTATGAAGTCAAAGGTAAGTGGCTTTAGCTTCAAGGAGCCTCAAAAAAAGTGAGGAAGAAACAATAGCTACCAATGTGCCTTTGAAACTTTACAGCCAAATGTGTTCCTTTGGATCCTTCAGTTTGATCCACCTGCCATTTCCATCTTCTCCCTTCTGGGTATGGGTCAGCAAGTTCCAGCCCGTGGGTCCCTTGGCTAACTGTTTATCTCAGCGGTTTGCTGCCACCTAGTGTCCAGGCTGGAGAGCCATCTGTTGAACCTCATGGTGGACCAAGAAACATAGCCCAGAATACAAAAGCTATCACATTGGGAGGGGATGAGTATCGTGCTCTGATGGATCCCAAAAACGTCATGACATCGGGTCCAACTCTTGTTAATAAGTGTCTGACCATAGGAATGGCCGGAGAGTGGAGTGGGGGGCTGGAAACTCTTCGGTTACAAATTAAATTAGAAAATCACCTTAGCTGTTTTCAGGGCTTTCAAATCCCAGGAGGTTATGATGAAAATTCCCATAGTTCTAGCTCTACCAGATGAGTTTAGTTACTACAAACACAAAGGGCTTGGTAGAATTTAGAGGAAATCTTGCTAAACTAGGTCTGCCATTTTTCAGGGGCACTTTTGAATACTTGGTCCTCACTTAAGGGAGATTTCTCCTGACTTTGTCTACAGAATCTGAGATCTTCCATATACATCCAGCTACAGTTGGATCACTGTCAAATCCTGTTCCTAGGATTTGACAAACCGCGTTTGACATCCACTTTTCTCCCTGAGCCTCTTCCACTTAGAGCTGTTCTGAAAAAATAGATTTCATTTTGACAACGGAACACAGTGCAGTTACATAAATCTGATTGATAGGAGTTAAGGTGGGCAGAAGTTATCAAAATCTGAGAACCCGGTGTTTAAAGAATAAGAAAGGCATTGTCAGTAAGGAGGTGCCTGCAAGGATGGGGGGGTTAGTTGGTGGCCCCAGCCCCCATCATGGATCCCAAGAACTGCGCTCAGAATCCTCCAGAACAGGCAATCCCCGCTGACCTCTCAGAAGGTCCATTCAGCAACTGATCTGGTCACAAGGAGAGCCACATTGGCTCACCTCCCTGTATGTGTAGGATGTCAGAACTCACATGGGAAAGACCTCAGCAACTCAGAGCCAACCCTGAATTAAGGGGAAAAAGCAGAGAACAAAAATCAGCCTCCCTGTTAAATCTACTCTAGCACCTCTCCCTTGCCACCTCTCCCTTCCCCTCCTACTGATTCTCTCACAATTTTTCTACACAGTCTCTGCCATATACACACATTTATCCCTTCCCTTTATTTTCTGCAACAAATGTGTGCTGCAGAATCATTCTCCTGGTACCAGAATGACCATTCAATTAGGTTAAATCCTATAGCTGTGAAGTTCAGAGTCTCATTGAGCTTCCAGATTGATTATAAATCTTTCTCTTCCATTTCCTGCATGGATATGGACTTCAAAAGCTGGGGCCTAACATAGAGGATCTGTGGATAGAGGAAACATAACTCTTACCTTTACCCCTCTAATTATGAACATTTTCATTTTAATGTCTCATTTATCAGGTGCCCCTGTTACCAAGAACTCCTCTCTGGGTTAAGTACATGGCTTCACACAGAAAGACTGGATTGTGATCATATTGTGTTCATATTGGCTCTGTTGTGTCCCTATGTGTCTGATAACATTCTTAATCAAGATACCTTTATACAAACCTGTCCTTGATGATAAAGAAATACCTTGAAGATAAATCATAATGCAAATTTCACGCACCTGTGAGTATAGAGTTATCCTACCCCATGTCTAGGGTAATTGATACCAGGGGACCCAGGATGCAAAAAAATTGATGAATGCTCCAGTATCTTATATAAAATTGTTTAGGACAGGACCTACACAATCCTCCTGCATATTTTAAATCATCTCCAAATGCCTAGCACAAAGCAAATGGAATGTTGATAGCTGATATATTCTATTGTTTAGGAATTAGAGACGATGTGCATGTTCAGAACAGACACAATTTTCCTCTCAAATATTTTCAATCTGTGGCTGATGCAGGATTTATGGATATAGACAGTCTGTTGTACACACATTTACACACACATGAGGAAGGCTGAGGCCGGCAGCAGGAATCTTTATGTAAGTAGAAGGCAAGGGAACTCCTTTTTCTGAAACGGCATCTTGAAAAATAAATCTCTAGGGCAGAACTTAAATTGTCAATCACTAGTACTTGAGATAAACCTATGATAATAAAATGTTGGGGTTTTTTGTTATTTAAATAAAAACTGACTCTGTAATTACATAAAGAAGACTGAGAACAATTTTGTACACTGATTTTCACTCTGTGTTATCAATATAGAGGAAAATTTCCCTCTATCGATGTGCTCTTGGTAGGACATTGAGAATATTCCTTCCTGCACAATGATGAAAACCAAATCTCCTGAGCAACGAAAGGGCCCATGTAACAAGAGTATCAGCTAATCTCCTGCGGCCGAGCACAATCAAAGTGCATGTGGGCAATGTGTGATGTTGTGATTTACCTGTAAAAAACGAATTTAGATGCAAGTGTCATTAAATCTCCCGGTACCCAGACATCAGATTCATTTAGTTAAACAGTAATTCTGCACAGCTTTGAAAAGATCCTCAGTTTTGAAAGCTTTCTTTGCATACCTCCAGCAGTCTCACATTTTAATGAAACAGATTCAAAATAGCCCAATGCATATTTCTGAGTTTCTATCATTAAAATTCTTCATCTGTGGACTGCTGCTAGCCACAAGGAATCAACTTGAAAAAAAAATAAACCAAAGTAGTTGACTATTCTTGTTTCTTTCCATCATTTCTGACTTTTTGAAACTTCTCACTTCTTTGACTAAATATAACTTAAACAAAAAGAACCCAGCTCTTTGCCCAAACTTTACAATCAGCCTGCATGAATCAAACTAGAAGTGACCTTATTCCTTGTTTCACCAAAAGCAGACTTAGTGACATATCCACTGGAAACGAGCAGCAGCATTGACCAGAAAAACAATTTACAAACTTGTGAGTCAAGGTGGCCTTACGGAAACAACAGGAAACATCCCGGAAGCTGTCTGCAGGGAGTCACACCGGCTAACACAGGACTGCATATGTGACTTACCTTGACAATAGCTCAAACTCTGGAATTTCCTTCCACCCTAGTAAATTTTATGGTGCCCTTGAAACAGTGAAGCAATGTGTTGTGTGGTGGGGGAAAAACAGGCTTTACCAATAGACAGTCCTAGGTAAAAGCCACTTACTAGCTAGATGGCTTTGCCAATTTCCTAATGAATGTCAACTTCTTAACGATAGCATATGTATAAAAACTATATTCCTGGCCATGCTGCATGAGAAATTGGAGATAATATGTGGAACACATCTTTAACCATGATTGAGAGCATTTTATAAACCATTCTATATAGTGAATTATCTAGAGTGGGTAAAGGAGGTTAAAGGCACAAGTCAGAAAAGCCTAGGGACATAAATGAATCCTCCACCTCTGCAGAGAAAGCTTTCCTTGAGATCCAGCAAGCACCACAAGGAGGAAGGCAGGTGATGGGGACTCTGAAGGCAGGAGTGGCCCTGAACTGGAGCTGCTTGGCTATTGCCTGTCTCTCGGATGCATTCTCAAACTCCCTTTTCCAACAGGCATGTACAGAGCAGGGCTCTCAGGAAACATATCATTCTGCAACTATGCATAAAATCAATTTTGGGACCTGCAGTGTCGTCTTGGCAAATACTAGCTTTTAGCAGCCATTTGGCACATGCGGCATTGACAATCTACAGAATTTTATCAATCTAAGTAAATCCCTTTTGCTTGGAGAATGTTCTGTTGCTTTATTGGATTAAGAGACCAATGAGTCGTCAGGAATATGCAGTTCAGGTTCTCATGTTAATTTGGCATTTTTCCCATTGATCCAAAAGTGTTGTCTTTTATTTTTTTTTTTTCTTAAAGAGAGAGGGACAGTGAGAGAGACAGAGAAAGAGAGAAACAACTTTATTTAGTTTTTCACGTGGCCTTAGTTGCTCCAACACTCAGCTGTGTACGTGGTGCTGGGGTTTGAACCCGGGTCCTCGAGCTTGCCAGGCAAGCGTCGAAACCGCTGAGCCACCGCTCCAGCCCAAGTGTTGCCTTTTAAAGAAAACCAGAGTGGAGTTTTGCTCCACACACTCTGGTGGGACCGGCGTATCTATAAGATTCGTCAGAGACCCCCCTGCCTTGGCACCTAGCAGCTCAGATCAGTGCCCCTGGATTTGTTCCACCTACAATGCCACATAAATGTAGCAATAAATCAGAAACTTAAAATCCACTGGGCAAGGTTTGCTTGAGGATGGGTAAGTTGATTTACTCTGGTAAGCATATATGAAGTATCTTTCCATGCAAATCACTGAATAAACAGTATTTAATTTTCCAGAAATCTTGCTCAGACCTCCAGAAATCAAAGAAAATATTTTATACCTCAAAAAGCATTTCACCATGGATAAAAAGGCAATATGCAAAGTTTCAAAGCTTCAAAGAAAGAAAAAAAATTATTTCAGAAACCTACAAATATACACTATGGTGTGGCTAGAAATAAATCTTGGATAGGCATAGATTTGGTGGAGAAGACATAAAAAGCTTTCCCGTAAAAGAAAAAAAATGATAAGCTGAACTTCACCCAAATTTCAAAATATTTGTATTTTAAGAATCCTTTGAGAAACTGAATAGACATCCCAAACACTCCAAGAAATTGTATATCTGACCAAAGATACATATCTAGACTGTATAATTACTACAAAGCACTGATTTTAAAATGCAATGAATGTTGTTGAAAATTTTGAATAAACATATTCCACAAGAATGCATGCAAACACCCAAAGCACAGAAAAGTGTTTGACTTTTTGAAATTGCAAGATGCAATTTGGAGCCCATAAAGTGTTGCTTTACACTCACTACAGTGACCAACATCAAAAGCACCGACAACACCAAGTGTTAAGCAAGCGTGTGTGGCACCCAGAATCCGCATGCTGCCGGCGGTGGTTAGCACAGCGAGCCACTTTGGGAACCGACTTCCAGCAGTTCCTGTCCTGCGTGCAGTCACGTGCCACTTGTGCTTTCTGAAAGATGCATTCTGAGGCATTTGCCATTGAGCAAACATGGGGTGCACACCCGCAAATCTGGAGGGTCCAAGTCAATCCCTCTGCATGGCCTTGAAGCACAGGGCACGGTCAACGCGAGATAGCTGAGGCTACAGCTGGGGTCACGCGGCAGACTCTTTTACAGTATATTTTTATGAGTGCACTCTGAAATGGCACTAAAAATATAGCATAGCGGGGCTGGTGGCTCGGCGGTTATGACCCTTGCCCGGCATGCGCGAGTGCACGGGTTCAAACCCCAGCACCACGTACACAACTAAGTGTCAGAGCAACAAAAGCCATGTGAAAAACTCAATAAAAATTGATTCTCTCTCTCTCTCACTGTCCTTCTTTCTTTAAAAAAACATATATATAGCATAGCAAGCATATAAAAAAATAAGTCAGCTGTTATCATTAGTAAGTAGCACTTCTGTCTGCGACCGTGGGTGCTGTGCTTCTAGGTGACTGGCGGAGCAGTGTACTTGTTTACACCGGCATCACTGCTAGCACCTCAGAGTCACATGGCTACAGTATCACCAGGTGATAGGCATTTTCAGCTCCTTTATAATCTTATGAAACCACTGCTGTATCCGTGGTCCATGGTTGACCAAAACTTTATTATGCAGTGCATGGCTATATTTATCAAAGAGCAATGGTAGCCTATGTTTACCAAAAAGATTGATTTGTATAAGCATATTCATAATGGCTTTATTCGTAATAACCAAAACCTGAACTAGCTCCCGCATCCCTTAACAGGAAAATGGATATGTGAGTTATGGTAGATTCATGTAACAGAATACTATTCAATATTAAAAAGGAAAGAAGCACCAATTAGCACAAAATCCTGGAGGACTCTCAAAATTATCTTGCTGAATGAAAGAGGCTGGGAACAAAAGACTGCCTAGGGTAGGACTCCATTTATATGAAATCCAAATTCAGGCAACACTACCCTATGGTCTTTGAAATCAGATGGTGGTTACGAGCAGAGCTTGACTGGAAAGGGGCACCGAGAGAATTTCTGTGGGGATGGAAGTGCTCTAGATCTTGTTTTGGGTGAGGTTAGAAGGATGTTTACTATTGTCAAAATGCAATGACCAAAAGGGTCCCACTTCTGGAAGTAGCCACAAGATCCTACCAGATCATTCCACTCTGGTATTATTGTAAAATTTGGGCAAAATGTAAAAAGCAACAAACTAAAGCTATACTGGAAAAAACAAAATCAGACAAATATTTAGATAACGAAAACAAAACTGGGTGAATTTCATATTTCTGTGGCGTTTTCCCTGAGGGTAAGTCCTGGTCAGTACCATGCCGAGCTTAGATATAAATGTGCTGTCTTACTGAGCTGAGGTGCCACTTAGCAGAGGCTGGGTGGACCACAGCAGCCGGGTGGTAAGGGGACAATCTCAGAAAACAAGAGACAGAGAGAGTCAGCCTCAACGCTGTGTCTGTACTCAGCCCAACCTTCTGTCACCAGCTCCCAAACTGCACGTGTACTGGGAAGGTTTCCATCAGGTTTCTAAGGCTGGAACTGAAGTTTCAGCTGCTTCTAGCCATGGGGCTGTGAATAGCAGTGTCCAGCCACGTGATGTGTCCAACGGCTTGAAAAAAATTCTTTTCAGCAACATTACAGAATTCAGTGTCTGTACAACATACATTTGTCCTTAATATAATCCAAAATTATTCAATCCAGCAAAATACCCCAAGTCCAGTGATAGGCATTTAATGCACACTGAGCAGAAAGGGTCAGATATTGGAATTATCAGGCAAGGAATTAAAAGCAGCTTTTATTGAGATGCTACAGGATGTGGGGAAAATGGTTTATATTCAAAATATGAGAGGAAATGTAATACAGACATAAAAACTGAGGGGAAATCCAAATGGAAATTTTAGAACTGAAAAACTAAATACCTACATTAAAATTTGGGTTTAACAGATTGGAAATTACAGAATAAAGTGCTATTGACCTTTAAGACACAGAGATAGAAATTATCCAGTCTACAGAAATCTAAGGGAAAAGAGCTTGAATAATGGACCATCATGCTGGGCTTCAGGAGTGAGAGAAGAAATATCAACAGGTCTAATATAGGAGTCCAAGAGCCACAGGAAAGAAAGAGCTATATCCTCCTCCAAGCTACTGAGGCAATAAGGACTGAAATGTTCATATTTTGTGATAGATAAAATTAATAGATTTAAGAATCTCACATAATCCTGAGTCTAGGTGCTAAAACGTAGATATTCACTGTATTAACCACAGTTTTCTGACTGAAATTTTTAAAAATAAAATGTTTAAATATAACATAAATACTCATCAAAGTGAACCCTTGACGTCTGTGTGATTTATTGTATGTGAATGATATTTCAATGGTGTAGTCAGTAACCAATCTGTTCTAGAAGAGAAAAAGTACTTGCTCAGCTTTAAGCATTCTTGGGAAGGTACAACATTCAACACCTTTATGGTTCCTGTTTAAAGTAGGTAAAGGGAATCCCATTGGAGGGGTGTGGGTGACTGACGTTATTTTGGTCCACCCCCAAATCACCTGTCCCCCTGTGAATCCTCATCTCCACTCTATGTTTTTTTTTTTTTAAGAGAGAGATGGACAGTGAGAGAGAGAGAAAGAGAGAATCAGTTTTATATAGTTTTTCATTTGGCTGTCATTGCTCTGAGACTTCGCTGTATGCGTGGTGCTGGGGTTCAAACTCGCACCCCTGTGCATGCCAGGCAAGCGCCGTAACCGCTGAGCCACTGCTCCAGCCCCAGCTCTTTGTTCTTACCTCACGGATAAATGCACACATCTAATGAAAAGCTTAAACACACACAAAACAAAGACAGGAGACGACACAAGGCCATCGTGTATCCCTGTTGACTGTGGGCGACCTGCGTTTTATCAGAAAGAGTGTGCAGAAGAGTGTGCAAGAGAGCCCAATCCAAACCTGTGTTGAGGGACACAGGCATAAAGAGTGCTCTTCAGGATCTTCGCATCCCAGCTGGTGACAGTAACTGGTGACATTGGCTAGCAAGTGACTGTAAACACCTCCACTTACCCGGCACCCAATTCTTCCCTACAGCATGAAAAGGCAAACAAGAAATAGTGCCTCAAGGCTCTTTCAACACTGAGCTCTTTACAGAGGAATAATAATTCTGTAGTTTTAGGAAAACTGTGATACTCAGTGAACCAAGTTCACCTGAAACAATCTCTGCGGTCAAAGTCAAGGGCAGAGTCTATTCTCACATTTATCCAGATAAGGTGTAATGACATACAACCTAAGGCATTTGCAGAGTTGTCTTGGGAAGGAGTGGGGAGGGATAAGGGTGGGTAATTGGGGGAGCTCTTGGGAGTAAATCTAATTTTCAGAATTTATATATATATATATATGTATATATATATTATATTATTTCATTAGAAGCTTGTTTGATTGTTCAACAAATAAATTTCTAAATAAAATCTAGAAAAAGTCAAGGGCAGAGTTTCACTTGGCCCCATTTGAACTCAGCAGGTTTGAACATTTTCAAAAAAGCATCACCAACTCTTAACAATCACTCTTTGTTGTTTTTTTTAACAAAAAGGGAACTGACATTAACAACCAAGTGGGTTTTAAAAGATACAAAAATCCCCAAAGAAAAGGTAATGTGCTGCGATTAAGTTCGTGCAGAACTGACATCATGTGGGGGGACAGGAGAAAAAAAACCACCTACGATAAAGTGTTATGCCTGTCCCTGTTTTCAATTCCCTCCCACACATCCACTGCTTCCGTTGAAACTTGTTATTGCTAAAGTACTTTTTTATCATAAAAAGAGCTGCAGTTCTAAAAGAGACTGTTGGCGCCCAGATTCAGCTGTGCTATTAAAGGTAATTAAATTGTTTCATGATTTCTTTCCAGGGCATTTGATATTATTACTGTTGTCAATGTGCCCACCAGAGGGGTGATTTCTAATCATCAAAATGCAGAAACTTTACAATATTATTAGAAACATCAGAGAATGAGAAATAGAACTCTAATCTCTGAACACCAAGCGAGCGATTCTATCAAGCAGTAATGATGGGGCGGGAATGTAAAGACCTATCTATTGGTGAAAAGACATATGTTCAATTACTAATCCAAACACGCAAATCATTCTAAAAAACCCATCTCCTAATTCAGGGCATTTAAAATCTATACAGTTGTTTCTGAAGCAAACCCAAAACATAATTAAAATTTTTAAATAATAAGAGAGCAAAACTGCGAGACCGTGAGACTGATAGGCCCATCCACAGTCAGCTGCAGCAACTTAGCGAGACCCTAAGCGACTTAGCAAGACGCTGTCCCAAAATAGCAAAAAATAAAAAGGGGGGTGGCTGGAGCAGTGGCTCGGCGGTTTCGGCGCTTGCCTGGCATACGCGAGTACGCGAGTTCAAACCCCAGCATCACGTACACAACGAACTCTCAGAACAACAAAAGCCACAGGAAAAACTAAATAAAAAAAAATGTTTCTCTCTCTCTTTCTTTCTGTTCCTCTCTTAAAAAAAAAAAAAAGGTGGGGATATAGCTCAGGGGTTAAGTGCTCTGGGATCAATCCCTAGTCCCAATTAAAAAAAAATCATTGTCACATTTTCCCAAATCGACATAATAGTCTTGCCAAGAGCCCATTCTGCCCTGGCACTGTTCTCGGGCAATTTCCTTGAGCAGGTGGCCATCTGGAGTGCCAGGTTCTGGGAGACTTGGGATGCCGTGATTTCAGCAGGGTCCACTCAACATCTGGGTGCTGTGTGCGCCATCATCAAGTCACAGGAGCAAACTCAATCTCAAATTATTCCTTGGACCATTTGCCTCTAGTCGCTAGGAAGTGAAAATGTCCTTACATCTCAGCTGGAAAGGCTCTTTCACTTTGATTCCCGCGGGTGTGAAAGAGTTCACCACTAGTCCCCATCTCCTGGCCTCTCTGCTGGGGTTCTGCGCTCAGTCGGATCATCTTTGTAAAGCACTTTGAAGAACAGTCACACTTTAAAGAGTCGATGTTATCCACTTGGCTGCACCAAGGGCAAATGCTGTCCCTGGCCAACTTTCTTCTGTCGTTAGATGCCATGTACCAAAAGCCAACGCAACAAAGAGAAACTCTTTTCAAGCTCAAGTACAAAAGAGTAAAGCAACTACCGTGCCGAGGGAGTCTTGGGAGCTTTGTGAAGCAACGCAGAAAGCAGTGGTTAGTCTTGCGAATCCTGGGGAGGAATCATCAGACCATGGTATTCATGACAGCCCCTGCACAGGCTTCGAGTTAGGCTCAGAACTCTCCGCGGTCTGCAGTGGCAAATATCTGCCCTTTCTCTGCTCTCTCGAACTGGAGAGGACAGGACTCGATGCGATGAACTGTCCAGTGGCTCTTTGGACTATCGCGCACAAGGCCATTAATCGCATTGTTGAATCATTGATCATCCTGTGGAGTTCAATGGAGTTGCATCAGGCCTACTAAGTTTTCAAAAGTATCAGTGGTTGGATTCTGAGAAATGGCCATGAGTCAAACAGCAATCGGCCTTAGTTATGTCTGGCACGTAGGTTGTGTTTAACAGATGCCAACTTTTTCATTTTCATGGATAGAACTGGAAATCTTTGCCAAGAACATCTTTTGGTGGACTTTGTGCTTTGATTTCCTGTTGTACCTTCAGTGCCCAACAGTTTCTGACATCAAATAGGAGGCCCATGGTATGAGTAGACTGTGAGCCTGCCACATAGCCATGTACTGATTCTCTAATGATTTCTTTTCTTTCCTTTCTTTCTTTCTTTTTTTTTTTGTACCAAGACTTGAACCCAGGGTTGCTTAACCACCAAGCCACATCCCCATCCCTTTTTGTATTTTATTTTGAGACAGTCTCTTGCTAAGTTCCTTAGCAGCTTGCTAAGTTACTGAGGCTGGTCTTGATCTTGCAATCCTCCTGCCTCAGCCTCCCGAGCTACTGGGATTACAGGCATGCACCACCATGCCCAGTGTGACAGTGATTCTTGAAATAAAAATACAGCAAATGCTGGGGCTGGAGCAGTGGCTCAGTGGTTTCAGCGCTTGCCTGGCAAGCACGAGAACCCGGGTTCAAACCCCAGCACCACATACACAACTAAGTGTTGGAGCAACTAAGGCCATGTGAAAAACTAAATAAAGTTGTTTCTCTCTTTCTCTGTCTCTCTCACTGTCCCTCTCTCTTTAAAAAAAAATACAGCAAATGCTATAATCATGGTACATGAGATAGGGGCTGCAATAATTGCCATTGGGACCATAACGAGGACATGTGGAGAGCATAGCTTGGATTATGTCTACCACAGAAGGGATAGAAATTAAATTATATATATGTACACAGCATATGTGTGTATATATAAGTTAGTAATCGTACAATATGTACGTATGCACAATGTGTATATATAGTATATAGGGGTGTGTGAGAGAGAGAGAGTCAAGCAACAATGAATAAAAACTACAAACAAGCCAGTGGAGTTTAAATTAAAACAATTCTTTATCAACTGATCTCCATCCGCAGATGTTTCCACCACGTTATCCATTGGAACGACAAGAGGTGAGTAAATACTATGACTATAGTGTCAGATGGACAACAGATTTTCACTGATGAAAATGAGAATCCTGGTCATGTCACTCCCTGACTGTGTGACCTAAGCCAATTTATTAAATCTCTCTGTGCCTCAGTTTCTTCAGTTGTAAATGAAGGTGAGGAAAGTACGGATCTCCTTGAGTTGTGTAAGAATGAAAAACTCAAAAGAGAACAGCACCTATAACAGAGTCCTCCTTAGCACGTGCTATGAAATTGCCGGTTATTTTTTTTTAAAGAGAGAAGGACAGTGAGAGAGAGAGGAGAGAGAGACAGAGAGAATCAATTTTTATTGAGTTTTTCACATGGCTTTCATTGCTCTAACACTTAGTTGTGTATGTGGGTGCTGGGGTTTGAACCCATGTACTCGTGCATGCCAGGCAAGCGCTGTAACCACCAAGCCACTGCTCTAGTCCCCTGCCGGTTATCTTTGCCACAGCTACTCTTTTATTCGTGTGACAGTACCATCACCTTTAGACACAGTCATCTAACAGCAAAATGGACATTAAGCAAGAAATTTCTACAAAATAATAGTATGAGGCTGGGGAAATACAAGATGCTTATGGATCTCAGATAAATACGATCTCCTCTCCATAAACACAGGTTTGGGGCTCAGGTCCTGGTACAAGACCCAGAAGGGCTATCTCAACCTTGAACCCCTGGCAGGTGGCTGTGACTCATGAATACAGGGGAGTTGACTCAGTGTAAGAGGGGAAGACTGTTGAGCAACTCTGCTCCAGCAAGTCGGACTCTCTTTATTACAGGTTATAATGGGATATCTAATCATAAACATAAATGACATAAATAGAGCCCCAACCAAACTCGTTGTTTCTAAACAAGTCTGAAAAGAGATTATTGCTGCAGACAACTTTAGTTTGGTTCCACCAACTTGGTAAAGTGCTCTCCTAAGTTTTACACTTCAAAAGATTTTTATACCTGGAGGCCCTGAACACACCTAATATACAAAGAAGCCTGTAATGCCATCACGATTACACTGATGTCCTTATATTAAGTTTAAGCTTTGAAGAAAAATTTAGAATCCATAATGTGGGACATTTATAATCATAGATCTGCAATAGTGACAGGAATCAAAGGGTGGGGGTTGGGGATTTAGCTCAGTGGCAGTGCGCTTGCCTAGCACACACAAGACCCTGAGTTTGGTCCTCAGCCCTGAAAAAAAAAAAAAAAGAATCAAAGGGTAACAGTGTTGATGATCAGAAATAGACTTACTCTCTGGTGTTTAAATACATCTTATGTATACAACAATGAAATGTTTATGTAGTTAAAGCAAACAGATATAAACCAGACCTTCTGTGGCTCTCCCATATCAAATACAATATACAAAAGAGAGCCTTATTTCTTATTCTGCCTCTAGTCCTACATAAACTTCCATTCCACAGACTTACATAATCCTTCATGTATATTTAGGTATTAGCTATATTGTAATAACCCAAAAACATTTATTTAGCCAGTTATTTAAAAGACTTTAAAACAGGTACAAGCTTAACAAGCTTAAACTCCTTTAAGATTTAGTATTTCCTAAATAAATAAACCTGTCATCAGGAATTATCTTGATAGATAAGAACAGATCGATGTCTTAAGGAACACTTACAATAGCAGTACATTAATATTTGACCTTAGGAGGAACCTTAAACAACTTTAACTGAATGTGCCAATTATGCTTAACTTAATCACACACAAACTCGTTAGGTTTACCCTCCACAAGTCTTCTGCAGCTTACTGAGACACCCTATAGCTTGCTTACTTAACCACACAAAATACTTTTTTATCCAGAAACTTTCATAGAAACCAACATTCTACTGATTGACCACCTAGAAAAACGTGTAGGCTAGTTAGTTATCTTAAACACATCTTTACTCTTATCTGCTTATGCAATTTAAATTGAACCTTTGTTTAAGTCAAGTTATGTGAAGTAAAAGTCATTTGGATCCTTTTCCCCTTTTTAAGTTTTCAAGCACTCATTTATAAGCCAATCTGATATCATGTTGAGATAACATAAAACAAACAACACACATGAACATGGACACGAACGGAGGTGTGCATACATACACAAAGACCAATAGGAAACACAGATTTTAGAATTTTCAATAACTGACCTTGGGAAGGGCAGAGGCCACAAAGAACTTCTATAGTTAGAAAAAAAAGAAAGGAAAATAAAAAACAAGAGTGATTGAAAAAAAAATATGATCAAAGGTGAATTTCACCGTAAACCCAGGAGCTCAATCAATGCAGAAGTTAAAAAGTGAAACAGCCTTCGTTCCATTTTACTTTCTCCTGCTGCACTGGAGAGATGAGGGAAGCTACAGGAATTAGGGCATTCCCCAGTGTCCTAGCGTGCGCCCCATTTTACAGATTTAAGCCCAGCACTTTAGGCCAATACCTGCATTGGCCCAAGGCAGAATGCAGACGGATCCCCTCCAGGGATCTACGTGAGGGAGGGACTCAGCAGAATTTCAGACCACAAGAGTAAACAGTCTTTTAGGTTCTACAGCCAGGGGTTTGGACTTAAAACTGCCTCCTTTCTTTTCTCTTC